>JAYKKM010000129.1:0-276476 GCA_035772405.1 Chrysogorgia sp. JL179-B06 | reverse complement strand
ACACAACACAACAGAACACAACACAACACAACACAACACAACACAACACAACACAACACAATAAAAGACAAGACAAGAAAATTGTCAAGTCAAGAGACGACAACTTGTCAAATACAAGACAACTTGTCAAGACAAGAAAAGACAAGACAAGACAACTTGTCAAGACAAGACAAGACAACTTGTTAAGACAAGACAAGACAACTTGTCAAGACAAGACAAGACAAGACAACTTGTCAAGACAAGACAAGACAATACAACTTGTCAAGACAAGACAACTTGTCACGACAAGACAAGACAACTTGTCAAGAAAAGACAAGACAAGACAACTTGTCAAGACAAGACAAGACAAGACAAGATAACTTGTCAAGACAAGACAACTTGTCAAGACAAGAGAAGACAACTTGTCAAGACAAGACAAGACAAGACAACTTGTCAAGACAAGACAATACAAGACAAGACAAGCCAACTTGTCAAAACAGGACAACTTGTCAAGACAAGAAAAGACAAGACAAGACAACTTGTCCAGACAAGACAACTTGTCAAGACAAGACAAGACAAGACAACTTGTCAAGACAAGACGACAACTTGTCAAGACAAGACAAGACAACTTGTCAAGACAAGAAAAGACAAGACAACTTGTCAAGACAAGGCAAGATAAGACCAGACAAGACAAGACAAGACAAGACAAGACAAGACAAGACAGGACAAGACAGGACAAGACAGGACAAGACAGGACAAGACAACTTGTCACAATAAGACAAGACAAGACAACTTGTCAATACAAGACAACTTCTCAAGACAAGACAATACATCTTGTCAAGACAAAACAAGACAAGACAACTTGTCAAGACAATACAAGACAAGACAACGTGTCAAGACAAGACAAAACAAGACAACTTGTCTAGACAAGACAAGACCTGGCAACTTGTAAAGACAAGACAAGACAAGACAAGACAACTTGTCAAGACAAGACAAGGCAAAACAACTTGTCAAGACAAGACAAGTTAACTTGTCAAGACAAGACAACCTCTCAGTACAATACAAGACAAGACAAGACAACACAAAACAATACAACACAACACAACACAACACAAGAAAATTTTCAATACAAGACACGACAACTTGTGAAAACAAGACAACTTGTCAAGACAAGAAAAGACAAGACAAGACAACTTGTCAAGACAAGACAAGACAAGACAACTTGGCAAGACAAGACAAGACATGACAAGTTGTCAAGACAACACAAGACAAGACAAGATAACTTCTCAAGACAAGACAAGGCAAGACAACTTGTCAAGACAAGACAAGTTAACTTGTCAAGACAAGACAACTTGTCAAGACAATACAAGACAAGACAAGACATGACAAAACAACACAATCAACACAAGACAACACAAGACAACACAACACAACACAAGACAACACACAAGACACTACAATAAAATTGTCAAGACAATACACGACAACTTGTCAAAACAAGACAACTTGTCAAGACAAGAAAAGTCAAGACAAGTCAACTTGTCAAGACAAGACAAGACAACTTGTCTAGACAAGGCAAGACAATACAAGGCCAGACAAGACAACTGGTCAAGACAAGACAAGACAACTTGTCAAGACAAGACAAGACATGACAACTTGTCAAGACAAGACAAGACAAGACAACTTGTCAAGACAAGACAAGACAACTTTTCAAGACAAGACAAGACAAGACAACTTGTCAAGACAAGACAAGACAAGACAACTTGTCTAGACAAGGCAAGACAAGACAAGGCAAGACAAGAAAACTGGTCAAGACAAGACAAGACAACTTGTCAAGACAAGACAAAACATGACAAAATTGACAAGTTGTCAGGACGAGACAAGACAAGAAAAGACAAGATAACTTGTCAAGACAAGGCAAGACAACTTGTCAAGACAAGACAAGTTAACTTGTCAAGATAAGACAACTTTTCAAGACAAGACCAGACAAGACAACTTGTCGAGAAAGACAAGACAACCTTTCAAGACAAGACAAGAAAAGACAACTTGTCAAGACAAGAGAAGACAAGACAAGTCTTGTCTTGTCAAGACAAGACAAGACAAGACAAGACAAGACAAGACAACTTTTCAAGACAAGACAAGACAAGACAACTTGTCAAGACATGACAAGACAAGACAACTAGTCAAGCCAACACAAGACATGACAAGTTGTCAAGACAAGACAATACAAGACAAGATAACTTCTGAAGGGAAGACAAGGCAAGACAACTTGTCAAGACAAGACAAGTTAACTTGTCAAGACAAGACAACTTGTCAAGACAAGAAAAGACAAGGCAAGACAACTTGTCAAGACAAGACAAAACAAGGCAAGACAAGACAACTTGTCAAGACAAGACAAGAGAACTTGTCAAGACAAGACAAGACAGGACAAGACAACTTGTCAAGACAAGACAACTTGTCAAGACAAGACAAGGCAAGACAACTTGTCAAGACAAGACAAGTTAACTTGTTAAGACAAGACAACCTGTCAGGACAATACAAGACAAGACAACACAACACAACACAACACAACACAAGAAAATTGTCAAGACAAGACACGACAACTTGTCAAAACAAGATAACTTGTCAACACAAGAAAAGACAAGACAAGACAACTTGACAAGACAAGACAAGACAAGACAAGACAAGACAAGACACGACAACTTGTCAAGACAAGGCTAGACAACTGGTCAAGACAAGACAAGACAGCTTGTCAAGACAAAACAAGACAAGACAACTTGTCAAGACAAGACAAGGAACGACAACTTGTCAAGACAAGACAAGTTAACTTGTTAAGACAAGACAACCTGTCAGGACAATACAAGACAAGACAACCTGTCAGGACAATACAAGACAAGACAACACAACACAACACAACACAAGACAAGAAAATTGTCAAGACAAGACACGACAACTTGTCAAAACAAGAAAACTTGTCAAGACAAGAAAAGACAAGACAAGACAACTTGACAAGACAAGACAAGACAAGACAAGACGAAACAATTTGTCAAGACTAGGCAAGACAACTTGTCAAGACAAGACAAGACAACTTGTCAAGACAAGACAAGACATGACAACTTGTCAAGACAAGACAAGACAAGACAACTTGTCAAGACAA
Organism: Chrysogorgia sp. JL179-B06; assembly: GCA_035772405.1. NCBI lineage: Eukaryota > Metazoa > Cnidaria > Anthozoa > Scleralcyonacea > Chrysogorgiidae > Chrysogorgia > Chrysogorgia sp. JL179-B06. The sequence goes on along the minus strand of JAYKKM010000129.1, from coordinate 273,340 downwards.
GACAAGACAAGACAACTTGTCAAGACAAGACAAGACATGACAAGTTGTCAAGACAAGACAAGACAAGATAACTTCTCAAGACAAGACAAGGCAAGACAACTTGTCAAGACAAGACAAGATAACTTGTCAAGACAAGACAACTTGTCAAGACAATGCAAGACAAGACAAGACATGACAAAACAACACAATCAACACAAGACAACACAAGACAACACAACACAAGACAACACAAGACAAGACAATAAAATTGTCAAGACAATACACGACAACTTGTCAAAACAAGACAACTTGTCAAGACAAGAAAAGTCAAGACAAGACAACTTGTCAAGACAAGACAAGACAACTTGTCTAGACAAATCAAGACAAGACAAGACAAGACAAGACAATCAACACAAGACAACACAACACAACACAAGACAATACAAGACAAGACATACAATAAAATTGTCAAGACAAGACAGGACAACTTGTCAAAACAAGACAACTTGTCAAGACAAGAAAAGACAAGACAACTTGTCAAGACAAGGAAATACATGACAAGAAAAGAGAAGACAACTGTTCAAGACAAGACAAGACAAGACAAGACAACTTGTCAAGACAAGACAAGGCAAGACAACTTGTCAAGAGAAGATAAGTTAACTTGTTAAGACAAGACAACCTGTCAGGACAATACAAGACAAGACAAGACAACACAACACAACACAACACAACACAACACAAGAAAATTGTCAAGACAAGACATGACTACTTGTCAAAACAAGAAAACTTGTCAAGACAAGAAAATACAAGACAAGACAAATTGACAAGACAAGACAAGACAAGACAAGACAAGACGAGACAATTTGTCAAGACTAGGCAAGACAACTTGTCAAGACAAGACAAGACATGACAACTTGTCAAGACAAGACAAGACAAGACAACTTGTCAAGACAAGACAAGACAAGACAACTTGTCAAGACAAGACAAGACAAGACAACTTGTCAAGACAAGACAATACAAGACAAGACAGACAATAAAATTGTCAAGACAAGACAGGACAACTTGTCAAAACAAGACAACTTGTCAAGACAAGAAAAGACAAGACAAGACAACTTGTCAAGACAAGACAAAACAAGGGAAGACAAGACAACTTGTCAAGACAAGGAAATACAAGACAAGAAAAGACAAGACAACTGGTCAAGACAAGACAAGACAACTTGTCAAGACAAGACAAGACAAGACAAGACGACTTGTCAAGACAAGACAAGGCAAGACAACTTGTTAAGACAAGACAAGTTAACTTGTTAAGACAAGACAACCTGTCAGGACAATACAATACAAGACAACACAACACAACACAACACAACACAACACAAGAAAATTGTCAAGACAAGACACGACATCTTGTCAAAACAAGATAACTTGTCAACACAAGAAAAGGCAAGACAAGACAACTTGACAAGACAAGACAAGACAAGACGAGACAATTTATCAAGACAAGGCAAGACAACTTGTCAAGACAAGACAAGACATGACAACTTGTCAAGACAACACAAGACAAGACAACTTGTCAAGACAAGACAAGACAAGACAACTTGTCAAGACAAGACAAGACATGACAAGTTGTCAAGACAAGACAAGACAAGACAACTTGTCAAGACAAGACAAGACAACTTGTCAAGACAAGACAAGACAAGACAAACTTGTCAAGACAAGACAAGACATGACAAGTTGTCAAGACAAGACAAGACAAGACAACTTGTCAAGACAAGACAAGGCAAGACAACTTGTCAAGACAAGACAAGTTAACTTGTTAAAACAAGACAACCTGTCAGGACAATACAAGACAAGACAAGACAAGACAACACAACACAACACAACACAACACAAGACAAGAAAATTGTCAAGACAAGACACGACAACTTGTCAAAACAAGAAAACTTGTCAAGACAAGAAAATACAAGACAAGACAACTTGACAAGACAAGACAAGACAAGACAAGACGAAACAATTTGTCAAGACTAGGCAAGACAACTTGTCAAGACAAGACAAGACATGACAACTTGTCAAGACAAGACAAGACAAGACAACTTGTCAAGACAAGACAAGACAAGACAACTTGTCAAGACAAGACAAGACATGACAACTTGTCAAGACAAGACAAGACAAGACAACTTGTCAAGACAAGACAAGACAAGACAACTTGTCAAGACAAGACAAGACATGACAAGTTGTCAAGACAAGACAAGACAAGATAACTTCTCAAGACAAGACAAGGCAAGACAACTTGTCAAGACAAGACAAGTTAACTTGTCAAGACAAGACAACTTGTCAAGACAATGCAAGACAAGACAAGACATGACAAAACAACACAATCAACACAAGACAACAAAAGACAACATAACACAACACAAGACAACACAAGACAAGACAATAAAATTGTCAAGACAATACACGACAACTTGTCAAAACAAGACAACTTGTCAAGACAAGAAAAGTCAAGACAAGACAACTTGTCAAGACAAGACAAGACAAGACAAGACAACTTGTCTAGACAAATCAAGACAAGACAAGACAAGACAAGACAATCAACACAAGACAACACAACACAACACAACACAACACAATACAAGACAAGACAGACAATAAAATTGTCAAGACAAGACAGGACAACTTGTCAAAACAAGACAACTTGTCAAGACAAGAAAAGACAAGACAAGACAACTTGTCAAGACAAGAAAAAACAAGGAAGACAAGACAACTTGTCAAGACAAGGAAATACACGACAAGAAAAGAGAAGATAACTGGTCAAGACAAGACAAGACAAGACAAGACAACTTGTCAAGACAAGACAAGGCAAGACAACTTGTCAAGAGAAGACAAGTTAACTTGTTAAGACAAGACAACCTGTCAGGACAATACAAGACAAGACAAGACAACACAACACAGCACAACACAACACAACACAACACAAGAAAATTGTCAAGACAAGATACGACAACTTGTCGAAAACAAGATAACTTGTCAACGCAAGAAAAGAAAAGTCAAGACAACTTGACAAGACAAGACAAGACAAGACGAGACAATTTGTCAAGACAAGGCAAGACAACTGGTCAATACAAGACAAGACAACTTGTCAAGACATGACAAGACATGACAACTTGTCAATACAAGACAAGACAAGACAACTTGTCAAGACAAGACAAGGCAAGACAACTTGTCAAGACAAGACAAGTTAACTTGTTAAAACAAGACAACCTGTCAGGACAATACAAGACAAGACAAGACAAGACAAGACAACACAACACAACACAACACAACACAAGAAAATTGTCAAGACAAGACACGACAACTTGTCAAAACAAGAAAACTTGTCAAGAAAATAAAATACAAGACAAGACAACTTGACAAGACAAGACAAAACAACTTGTCAAGACAAGACAAGACAAGACAACTTGTCAAGACAAATCAAGACAAGACAAGACAAGACAAGACAATCAACACAAGACAACACAACACAACACAACACAACACAACACAATACAATACAAGACAAGATAGACAATAAAATTGTCAAGACAAGACAGGACAACTTGTCAAAACAAGACAACTTGTCAAGACAAGAAAAGACAAGACAAGACAACTTGTCAAGACAAGACAAAACAAGACAAGACAACTTGTCAAGACAAGGAAATACAAGACAAGAAAAGAGAAGACAACTGGTCAAGACAAGACAAGACAAGACAAGACAACTTGTCAAGACAAGACAAGGCAAGACAACTTGTCAGACAAGACAAGTTAACTTGTTAAGACAAGACAACCTGTCAGGACAATACAAGACAAGACAAGACAACACAACACAACATAACACAACACAACACAACACAACACAAGAAAATTGTCAAGACAAGACACGACTACTTGTCAAAACAAGAAAACTTGTCAAGACAAGAAAATACAAGACAAGACAACTTGACAAGACAAGACAAGACAAGACAAGACGAAACAATTTGTCAAGACTAGGCAAGACAACTTGTCAAGACAAGACAAGACATGACAACTTGTCAAGACAAGACAAGACAAGACAACTTGTCAAGACAAGACAAGACAAGACAACTTGTCAAGACAAGACAAGACATGACAACTTGTCAAGACAAGACAAGACAAGACAACTTCTCAAGACAAGACAAGGCAAGACAACTTGTCAAGACAAGACAAGTTAACTTGTCAAGACAAGACAACTTGTCAAGACAATACAAGACAAGACAAGACAAGACAACACAACACAACACAACACAATCAACACAAGACAACACAACACAACACAACACAACACAAGACAAGACAATAAAATTGTCAAGACAATACACGACAACTTGTCAAAATAAGACAACTTGTCAAGACAAGAAAAGTCAAGACAAGAAAACTTGTCAAGACAAGACAAGACAACTTGTCTAGACAAGGCAAGACAAGACAAGACAAGACAAGACAACTGGTCAAGACAAGACAAGACAACTTGTCAAGACAAGACAAGACATGACAACTTGTCAAGTCAAGACAAGACAAGACAACTTGTCAAGACAAGACAAGACAACTTTTCAAGACAAGACCAGACATGACAAGTTGTCAAGACAAGACAAGACAAGAAAAGACAAGATAACTTGTCAAGACAAGGCAAGACAACTTGTCAAGACAAGACAAGTTAACTTGTCAAGACAAGACAACTTGTCAAGACAATACAAGACAAGACAAGACAACACAACACAACACAATCAACACAAGACAACACAACACAAGACAATACAAGACAAGACAGACAATAAAATTGTCAAGACAAGACAGGACAACTTGTCAAAACAAGACAACTTGTCAAGACAAGAAAAGACAAGACAAGACAACTTGTCAAGACAAGACAAAACAAGGGAAGACAAGACAACTTGTCAAGACAAGGAAATACAAGACAAGAAAAGACAAGACAACTGGTCAAGACAAGACAAGACAACTTGTCAAGACAAGACAAGACAAGACAAGACGACTTGTCAAGACAAGACAAGGCAAGACAACTTGTCAAGACAAGACAAGTTAACTTGTTAAGACAAGACAACCTGTCAGGACAATACAAGACAAGACAACACAACACAACACAACACAACACAAGAAAATTGTCAAGACAAGACACGACATCTTGTCAAAACAAGATAACTTGTCAACACAAGAAAAGGCAAGACAAGACAACTTGACAAGACAAGACAAGACGAGACAATTTGTCAAGACAAGGCAGACAACTTGTCAAGACAAGACAAGACATGACAACTTGTCAAGACAAGACAAGACAAGACAACTTGTCAAGACAAGACAAGACAAGACAACTTGTCAAGACAAGACAAGACATGACAAGTTGTCAAGACAAGACAAGACAAGACAACTGGTCAAGACAAGACAAGACAAATTGTCAAGACAAGACAAGACATGACAACTTGTCAAGACAAGACAAGACAAGACAAGACAAGACAACTTGTCAAGACAAGACAAGGCAAGACAACTTGTCAAGACAAGACAAGTTAACTTGTTAAGACAAGACAACCTGTCAGGACAATACAAGACAAGACAATACAACACAACACAACACAAGACAAGAAAATTGTCAAGACAAGACACGACAACTTGTCAAAACAAGAAAACTTGTCATGACAAGAAAAGACAAGCCAAGACAACTTGACAAGAAAAGACAAGACAAGACAAGACGAAACAATTTGTCAAGACTAGGCAAGACAACTTGTAAAGACAAGACAAGACATGACAACTTGTCAAGACAAGACAAGACAAGACAACTTGTCAAGACAAGACAAGACAAGACAACTTGTCAAGACAAGACAAGACATGACAAGTTGTCAAGACAAGACAAGACAAGACAACTTAACAGCTCAAGACAAGACAAGGCAAGACAACTTGTCAAGACAAGACAAGTTAACTTGTCAAGACAAGACAACTTGTCAAGACAATACAAGACAAGACAAGACAAGACAACACAAACACAACACAATCAAGACAAGACAACACAACACAACACAACACAACACAAGACAACACAAGACAAGACAATAAAATTGTCAAGACAATACACGACAACTTGTCAAAACAAGACAACTTGTCAAGACAAGAAAAGTCAAGACAAGACAACTTGTCAAGACAAGACAAGACAAGACAACTTGTCTAGACAAGGCAAGACAAGACAAGACAAGACAAGACAACTGGTCAAGACAAGACAAGACAACTTGTCAAGACAAGACAAGACAACTTTTCAAGACAAGACCAGACATGACAATTTGTCAAGACAAGACAAGACAAGAAAAGACAAGATAACTTGTCAAGACAAGGCAAGACAACTTGTCAAGACAAGACAAGTTAACTTGTCAAGACAAGACAACTTGTCAAGACAATACAAGACAAGACAAGACAACACAACACAACACAACACAAGCAACACAAGACAACACAACACAAGACAATACAAGACAAGACAGACAATAAAATTGTCAAGACAAGACAGGACAACTTGTCAAAACAAGACAACTTGTCAAGCCAAGAAAAGACAAGACAAGACAACGTGTCAAGACAAGACAAAACAAGGCAAGACAAGACAACTTGTCAAGACAAGGAAATACAAGACAAGAAAAGACAAGACAACTGGTCAAGACAAGACAAGACAACTTGTCAAGACAAGACAAGACAAGACAACTTGTCAAGACAAGACAAGGCAAGACAACTTGTCCAGACAAGACAAGTTAACTTGTTAAGACAAGACAACCTGTCAGGACAATACAAGACAAGACAACACAACACAACACAACACAACACAACACAACACAACACAAGAAAATTGTCAAGACAAGACACGACATCTTGTCAAAACAAGATAACTTGTCAACACAAGAAAAGGCAAGACAAGACAACTTGTCAAGACAAGACAAGACATGACAACTTGTCAAGACAAGACAAGACAACTTGTCAAGACAAGACAAGACAAGACAACTTGTCAAGACAAGACAAGACATGACAAGTTGTCAAGACAAGACAAGACAAGACAACTTGTCAAGACAAGACAAGACAACTTGTCAAGACAAGACAAGACAAGACAAGACAACTTGTCAAGACAAGACAAGACATGACAAGTTGTCAAGACAAGACAAGACAAGACAACTTGTCAAGACAAGACAAGGCAAGACAACTTGTCAAGACAAGACAAGTTAACTTGTTAAAACAAGACAACCTGTCAGGACAATACAAGACAAGACAAGACAACACAACACAACACAACACAACACAAGACAAGAAAATTGTCAAGACAAGACACGACAACTTGTCAAAAACAAGAAAACTTGTCAAGACAAGAAAATACAAGACAAGACAACTTGACAAGACAAGACAAGACAAGACAAGACGAAACAATTTGTCAAGACTAGGCAAGACAACTTGTCAAGACAAGACAAGACATGACAACTTGTCAAGACAAGACAAGACAAGACAACTTGTCAAGACAAGACAAGACAAGACAACTTGTCAAGACAAGACAAGACATGACAACTTGTCAAGACAAGACAAGACAAGACAACTTGTCAAGACAAGACAAGACAAGACAACTTGTCAAGACAAGACAAGACATGACAAGTTGTCAAGACAAGACAAGACAAGATAACTTCTCAAGACAAGACAAGGCAAGACAACTTGTCAAGACAAGACAAGTTAACTTGTCAAGACAAGACAACTTGTCAAGACAATGCAAGACAAGACAAGACATGACAAAACAACACAATCAACACAAGACAACACAAGACAACATAATACAACACAAGACAACACAAGACAAGACAAAAAAATTGTCAAGACAATGCACGACAACTTGTCAAAACAAGACAACTTGTCAAGACAAGAAAAGTCAAGATAAGACAACTTGTTAAGACAAGACAAGACAAGACAAGACAACTTGTCTAGACAAATCAAGACAAGACAAGACAAGACAAGACAATCAACACAAGACAAGACAACACAACACAACACAACACAACACAACACAATACAAGACAAGACAGACAATAAAATTGTCAAGACAAGACAGGACAACTTGTCAAAACAAGACAACTTGTCAAGACAAGAAAAGACAAGACAAGACAACTTGTCAAGACAAGACAAAACAAGGAAGACAAGACAACTTGTCAAGACAAGGAAATACAAGACAAGAAAATACAAGATAACTGGTCAAGACAAGACAAGACAAGACAAGACAACTTGTCAAGACAAGACAAGGCAAGACAACTTGTCAAGAGAAGACAAGTTAACTTGTTAAGACAAGACAACCTGTCAGGACAATACAAGACAAGACAAGACAACACAACACAGCACAACACAACACAACACAACACAACACAACACAACACAACACAACACAAGAAAATTGTCAAGACAAGATACGACAACTTGTCGAAAAAGATAACTTGTCAACGCAAGAAAAGAAAAGTCAAGACAACTTGACAAGACAAGACAAGACAAGACGAGACAATTTGTCAAGACAAGGCAAGACAACTGGTCAATACAAGACAAGACAACTTGTCAAGACATGACAAGACATGACAACTTGTCAATACAAGACAAGACAAGACAACTTGTCAAGACAAGACAAGGCAAGACAACTTGTCAAGACAAGACAAGTTAACTTGTTAAAACAAGACAACCTGTCAGGACAATACAAGACAAGACAAGACAAGACAAGACAAGACAACACAACACAACACAACACAACACAACACAACACAACACAACACAAGAAAATTGTCAAGACAAGACACGACAACTTGTCAAAACAAGAAAACTTGTCAAGACAAGAAAACAAGACAACTTGTCAAGACAAGACAAGACAACTTGTCAAGACAAGACAAGACAAGACAAGACAAGACAAGACAACTTGACAGGACAAGACAAGACAAGACAAGACGAAACAATTTGTCAAGACTAGGCAAGACAACTTGTCAAGACAAGACAAGACATGACAACTTGTCAAGACAAGACAAGACAAGACAACTTGTCAAGACAAGACAAGACAAGACAACTTGTCAAGACAAGACAAGACATGACAACTTGTCAAGACAAGACAAGACAAGACAACTTCTCAAGACAAGACAAGGCAAGACAACTTGTCAAGACAAGACAAGTTAACATGTCAAGACAAGACAACTTGTCAAGGACAATACAATACAAGACAAGACAACACAACACAACACAATCAACACAAGACAACACAACACAACACAAGACAATAAAATTGTCAAGACAATACACGACAACTTGTCAAAATAAGACAACTTGTCAAGACAAGAAAAGTCAAGACAAGAAAACTTGTCAAGACAAGACAAGACAAGACAACTTGTCAAGACAAGGCAAGACAAGACAAGACAAGACAAGACAACTGGTCAAGACAAGACAAGACAACTTGTCAAGACAAGACAAGACATGACAACTTGTCAAGTCAAGACAAGACAAGACAAGACAACTTGTCAAGACAAGACAAGACAACTTTTCAAGACAAGACCAGACATGACAAGTTGTCAAGACAAGACAAGACAAGAAAAGACAAGATAACTTGTCAAGACAAGGCAAGACAACTTGTCAAGACAAGACAAGTTAACTTGTCAAGACAAGACAACTTGTCAAGACAATACAAGACAAGACAACACAACACAACACAACACAACACAACACAACACAACACAATCAACACAAGACAACACAACACAAGACAATACAAGACAAGACAGACAATAAAATTGTCAAGACAAGACAGGACAACTTGTCAAAACAAGACAACTTGTCAAGACAAGAAAAGACAAGACAAGACAACTTGTCAAGACAAGACAAATCAAGGGAAGACAAGACAACTTGTCAAGACAAGGAAATACAAGACAAGAAAAGACAAGACAACTGGTCAAGACAAGACAAGACAACTTGTCAAGACAAGACAAGGCAAGACAAGACGACTTGTCAAGACAAGACAAGGCAAGACAACTTGTCAAGACAAGACAAGTTAACTTGTTAAGACAAGACAACCTGTCAGGACAATACAAGACAAGACAACACAACACAACACAACACAACACAAGAAAATTGTCAAGACAAGACACGACATCTTGTCAAAACAAGATAACTTGTCAACACAAGAAAAGGCAAGACAAGACAACTTGACAAGACAAGACAAGACAAGACAAGACGAGACAATTTGTCAAGACAAGGCAAGACAACTTGTCAAGACAAGACAAGACATGACAACTTGTGAAGACAAGACAAGACAAGACGACTTGTCCAGACAAGACAAGACAAGAAAACTTGTCAAGACAAGACAAGACATGACAAGTTGTCAAGACAAGACAAGACAAGACAACTTGTCAAGACAAGACAAGACAAGACATGACAACACAACAAAATCAACACAAGACAACACAACACAAGACAATACAAGACAAGACAGACAATAAAATTGTCAAGACAAGACAGGACAACTTGTCAAAACAAGACAACTTGTCAAGACAAGAAAAGTCAAGACAAGACAAGACAACTGGTCAAGACAAGACAAGACAACTGGTCAAGACAAGACAAGACATGACAACTTGTCAAGACAAGACAAGACTAAACAACTTGTCAAGACAAGACAACTTGTCAAGACAAGACAACTTGTCAAGACAAGACAACTTGTCAAGACAAGACAAGACAACTTGTCAAGAGAAGACAAGATAACTTCTCAAGACAAGACTATACAACTTGTCAAGACAAGATAAAACAACTTCTCAACACAAGACAAGACAAGAGAGCTTGTCTAGACAAGACAAGACATTTGTCAAGACAAGACAAGACAACTTGTCAAGACAAGACAACTTGTCAAGACAAGACAAGACAAGATAACTTCTCAAGACAAGACAACTTGTCAATACAAGACAAGACAAGACAAGACAAGACAATTTGTCAAGACAAGACAAGACAACTTGTCCAAGACAAGACAACTTTTCCAAGACAAGACAACTTGTCCAAGACAAGACAACTTATCCAAGACAAGACAACTTGTCAAGACAAGACAAGACAACTTGTCAAGACAAGACAAGACAAGACATGACAACTTGTCAAGACAAGACAGGACAACTTGTCAAGACAAGACAAGATAATTTGTCAAGACAAGACAAGACATGACAACTTATCAAGACAAGTTAACTTGTAAAGACAAGGCAAGACAACTTGTCAAGACAAGACAAGTTAACTTGTAAAGACAAGACAACTTGTCAAGACAAGACAACTTGTCAAGACAATACAAGACAAGACAAGACAACACAACACAACACAACACAACACAAGAAAAGACAAGACAAGACAAGACAAGAAAATTGTCAAGACAAGACACGACAACTTGTCAAAACAAGACAAGACATGACAACTTGTCAAGACAAGACAAGACAAGACAACTTGTCAAGACAAGACAAGACAAGACAAGTTGTCAAGACAAGACAAGACATGACAAGTTGTCAAGACAAGACAAGACAAGATAACTTGTCAAGACAAGACAAGGCAAGACAACTTGTCAAGACAAGACAAGTTAACTTGTTAAGACAAGACAACTTGTCAGGACAATACAAGACAAGACAACACAACACAAGACAACACAAGAAAATTGTCAAGACAAGACACGACAACTTGTCAAAACAAGACAACTTGTCAACACAAGAAAAGACAAGACAAGACAACTTGACAAGACAAGACAAGACAAGACAAGACGAGACAATTTGTCAAGACAAGGCAAGACAACTTGTCAAGACAAGACAAGACAAGACAACTTGTCAAGACAAGACAAGACAAGACAACTTGTCAAGACAAGACAAGACAACTTGTCAAGACAAGACAAGACAAGACAAGTTGTCAAGACAAGACAAGACAAGACAACTTGTCAAGACAAGACAAGACAAGACAACTTGTCAAGACAAGACAAGACAAGACAACTTGTCAAGACAAGACAAGACATCACAAGTTGTCAAGACAAGACAAGACAACTTGTCAAGACAAGACAAGACAAGACAACTTGTCAAGACAAGACAAGTTAACTTGTTAAAAACAAGACAACCTGTCAGGACAATACAAGACAAGACAAGACAACACAACACAACACAACACAACACAACACAACACAACACAAGAAAATTGTCAAGACAAGACACGACAACTTGTCAAAACCAGAAAACTTGTCAAGACAAGAAAATACAAGACAAGACAACTTGACAAGACAAGACAAGACAAGACAAGACGAAACAATTTGTCAAGACTAGGCAAAACAACTTGTCAAGACAAGACAAGACATGACAACTTGTCAAGAGAAGACAAGACAAGACAACTTGTCAAGACAAGACAAGACAAGACAACTTGTCAAGACAAGACAAGACATGACAACTTGTCAAGACAAGACAAGACAAGACAACTTGTCAAGACAAGACAAGACAAGACAAGTTGTCAAGACAAGACAAGACATGACAAGTTGTCAAGACAAGACAAGACAAGATAACTTCTCAAGACAAGACAAGGCAAGACAACTTGTCAAGACAAGACAAGTTAACTTGTCAAGACAAGACAACTTGTCAAGACAATGCAAGACAAGACAAGACATGACAAAACAACACAATCAACACAAGACAACACAACACAACACAACACAAGACAACACAAGACAAGACAATAAAATTGTCAAGACAATACACGACAACTTGTCAAAACAAGACAACTTGTCAAGACAAGAAAAGTCAAGACAAGACAACTTGTCAAGACAAGACAAGACAAGACAACTTGTCTAGACAAATCAAGACAAGACAAGACAAGACAAGACAATCAACACAAGACAACACAACACAACACAACACAACACAATACAAGACAAGACAGACAATAAAATTGTCAAGACAAGACAGGACAACTTGTCAAAACAAGACAATTTGTCAAGACAAGACAAAACAAGGAAGACAAGACAACTTGTCAAGACAAGGAAATACAAGACAAGAAAAGAGAAGACAACTGGTCAAGACAAGACAAGACAAGACAAGACAACTTGTCAAGACAAGACAAGGCAAGACAACTTGTCAAGAGAAGACAAGTTAACTTGTTAAGACAGGACAACCTGTCAGGACAATACAAGACAAGACAACACAACACAACACAACACAACACAACGCAACACAAGAAAATTGTCAAGACAAGATACGACAACTTGTCGAAACAAGATAACTTGTCAACGCAAGAAAAGACAAGTCAAGACAACTTGTCAAGACAAGAGAAGACAAGACGAGACAACTTGTCAAGACAAGACAAGACAACTGGTCAATACAAGACAAGACAACTTGTCAAGACATGACAAGACATGACAACTTGTCAATAAAAGACAAGACAAGACAACTTGTCAAGACAAGACAAGACAAGACAACTTGTCAAGACAAGACAAGACAAGACAACTTGTCAAGACAAGACAAGACATGACAACTTGTCAAGACAAGACAAGACAAGACAACTTGTCAAGACAAGACAAGACAAGACAAGTTGTCAAGACAAGACAAGACATGACAAGTTGTCAAGACAAGACAAGACAAGATAACTTCTCAAGACAAGACAAGGCAAGACAACTTGTCAAGACAAGACAAGTTAACTTGTCAAGACAAGACAACTTGTCAAGACAATGCAAGACAAGACAAGACATGACAAAACAACACAATCAACACAAGACAACACAAGACAACACAACACAACACAAGACAACACAAGACAACACAATAAAATTGTCAAGACAATACACGACAACTTGTCAAAACAAGACAACTTGTCAAGACAAGAAAAGTCAAGACAAGACAACTTGTCAAGACAAGACAAGACAAGACAACTTGTCTAGACAAATCAAGACAAGACAAGACAAGACAAGACAATCAACACAAGACAACACAACACAACACAACACAACACAACACAATACAAGACAAGACAGACAATAAAATTGTCAAGACAAGACAGGACAACTTGTCAAAACAAGACAATTTGTCAAGACAAGACAAAACAAGGAAGACAAGACAACTTGTCAAGACAAGGAAATACAAGACAAGAAAAGAGAAGACAACTGGTCAAGACAAGACAAGACAAGACAAGACAACTTGTCAAGACAAGACAAGGCAAGACAACTTGTCAAGAGAAGACAAGTTAACTTGTTAAGACAGGACAACCTGTCAGGACAATACAAGACAAGACAACACAACACAACACAACACAACACAACGCAACACAAGAAAATTGTCAAGACAAGATACGACAACTTGTCGAAACAAGATAACTTGTCAACGCAAGAAAAGACAAGTCAAGACAACTTGACAAGACAAGAGAAGACAAGACGAGACAATTTGTCAAGACAAGGCAAGACAACTGGTCAATACAAGACAAGACAACTTGTCAAGACATGACAAGACATGACAACTTGTCAATAAAAGACAAGACAAGACAACTTGTCAAGACAAGACAAGGCAAGACAACTTGTCAAGAGAAGACAAGTTAACTTGTTAAAACAAGACAACCTGTCAGGACAATACAAGACAAGACAAGACAAGACAAGACAAGACAACACAACACAACACAACACAACACAACACAACACAACACAAGAAAATTGTCAAGACAAGACACGACAACTTGGAAAAAAAAGAAAACTTGTCAAGACAAGAAAATACAAGACAAGACAACTTGACAAGACAAGACAAGACAAGACAAGACGAAACAATTTGTCAAGACTAGGCAAGACAACTTGTCAAGACAAGACAAGACATGACAACTTGTCAAGACAAGACAAGACAAGACAAGACAACTTGTCAAGACAAGACAAGGCAAGACAACTTGTCAAGAGAAGACAAGTTAACTTGTTAAGACAGGACAACCTGTCAGGACAATACAAGACAAGACAACACAACACAACACAACACAACACAACGCAACACAAGAAAATTGTCAAGACAAGATACGACAACTTGTCGAAACAAGATAACTTGTCAACGCAAGAAAAGACAAGTCAAGACAACTTGACAAGACAAGAGAAGACAAGACGAGACAATTTGTCAAGACAAGGCAAGACAACTGGTCAATACAAGACAAGACAACTTGTCAAGACATGACAAGACATGACAACTTGTCAATAAAAGACAAGACAAGACAACTTGTCAAGACAAGACAAGGCAAGACAACTTGTCAAGACAAGACAAGTTAACTTGTTAAAACAAGACAACCTGTCAGGACAATACAAGACAAGACAAGACAAGACAACACAACACAACACAACACAACACAACACAACACAACACAAGAAAATTGTCAAGACAAGACACGACAACTTGTCAAAACAAGAAAACTTGTCAAGACAAGAAAATACAAGACAAGACAACTTGACAAGACAAGACAAGACAAGACAAGACGAAACAATTTGTCAAGACTAGGCAAGACAACTTGTCAAGACAAGACAAGACATGACAACTTGTCAAGACAAGACAAGACAAGACAACTTGTCAAGACAAGACAAGACAAGACAAGACAACTTGTCAAGACAAGACAAGACATGACAACTTGTCAAGACAAGACAAGACAAGACAACTTCTCAAGACAAGACAAGGCAAGACAACTTGTCAAGACAAGACCAGTTAACTTGTCCAGACAAGACAACTTGTCAAGACAATACAAGACAAGACAAGACAACACAACACAACACAATCAACACAAGACAACACAACACAACACAACACAAGACAACACAAGACAAGACAATAAAATTGTCAAGACAATACACGACAACTTGTCAAAATAAGACAACTTGTCAAGACAAGAAAAGTCAAGACAAGAAAACTTGTCAAGACAAGACAAGACAAGACAACTTGTCTAGACAAGGCAAGACAAGACAAGACAAGACAAGACAACTGGTCAAGACAAGACAAGACAACTTGTCAAGACAAGACAAGACATGACAACTTGTCAAGTCAAGACAAGACAAGACAACTTGTCAAGACAAGACAAGACAACTTTTCAAGACAAGACCAGACATGACAAGTTGTCAAGACAAGACAAGACAAGAAAAGACAAGATAACTTGTCAAGACAAGGCAAGACAACTTGTCAAGACAAGACAAGTTAACTTGTCAAGACAAGACAACTTGTCAAGACAATACAAGACAAGATAACACAACACAACACAACACAATCAACACAAGACAACACAACACAAGACAATACAAGACAAGACAGACAATAAAATTGTCAAGACAAGACAGGACAACTTGTCAAAACAAGACAACTTGTCAAGACAAGAAAAGACAAGACAAGACAACTTGTCAAGACAAGACAAAACAAGGGAAGACAAGACAACTTGTCAAGACAAGGAAATACAAGACAAGAAAAGACAAGACAACTGGTCAAGGCAAGACAAGACAACTTGTCAAGACAAGACAAGACAAGAGAAGACGACTTGTCAAGACAAGACAAGGCAAGACAACTTGTCAAGACAAGACAAGTTAACTTGTTAAGACAAGACAACTTGTCAGGACAATACAAGACAAGACAACACAACACAACACAACACAAGAAAATTGTCAAGACAAGACACGACATCTTGTCAAAACAAGATAACTTGTCAACACAAGAAAAGGCAAGACAAGACAACTTGACAAGACAAGACAAGACAAGACGAGACAATTTGTCAAGACAAGGCAAGACAACTTGTCAAGACAAGACAAGACATGACAAGTTGTCAAGACAAGACAAGACAAGACAACTTGTCAAGACAAGACAAGACAAGACATGACAACACAACAAAATCAACACAAGACAACACAACACAACACAAGACAATACAAGACAAGACAGACAATAAAAATTGTCAAGACAAGACAGGACAACTTGTCAAAACAAGACAACTTGTCAAGACAAAAAAAGTCAAGACAAGACAAGACAACTGGTCAAGACAAGACAAGACAACTGGTCAAGACAAGACAAGACATGACAACTTGTCAAGACAAGACAAGACTAAACAACTTGTCAAGACAAGACAACTTGTCAAGACAAGACAACTTGTCAAGACAAGACAAGACAACTTGTCAAGAGAAGACAAGATAACTTCTCAAGACAAGACTATACAACTTGTCAAGACAAGATAAAACAACTTCTCAACACAAGACAAGACAAGAGAGCTTGTCTAGACAAGACAAGACATTTGTCAAGACAAGACAAGACAACTTGTCAAGACAAGACAACTTGTCAAGACAAGACAAGACAAGATAACTTCTCAAGACAAGACAACTTGTCAATACAAGACAAGACAAGACAAGACAAGACAAGACAAGACAATTTGTCAAGACAAGACAAGACAACTTGTCCAAGACAAGACAACTTTTCCAAGACAAGACAACTTGTCCAAGACAAGACAACTTATCCAAGACAAGACAACTTGTCAAGACAAGACAAGACAACTTGTCAAGACAATACAAGACAAGACATGACAACTTGTCAAGACAAGACAGGACAACTTGTCAAGACAAGACAAGATAATTTGTCAAGACAAGACAAGACATGACAACTTATCAAGACAAGTTAACTTGTAAAGACAAGGCAAGACAACTTGTCAAGACAAGACAAGTTAACTTGTAAAGACAAGACAACTTGTCAAGAGAAGACAACTTGTCAAGACAATACAAGACAAGACAAGACAACACAACACAACAAAAACAAGAAAAGACAAGACAAGACAAGACAAGAAAATTGTCAAGACAAGACACGACAACTTGTCAAAACAAGACAACTTGTCAAGACAAGAAAAGACAAGACAAGACAACTTGTCAAGACAAGACAAGACAACTTGTTAAGACAAGACAAGACAACTTGTCAACACAAGACAAGACAAGACAACTTGTCAAGGCAAGACAAGACAATACAACTTGTCAAGACAAGACAACTTGTCACGACAAGACAAGACAACTTGTCAAGACAAGACAAGACAAGACAACTTGTCAAGACAAGACAAGACAAGACAAGATAACTTGTCAAGACAAGACAACTTGTCAAGACAAGAAAGACAACTTGTCAACACAAGACAAGACAAGACAAGACAACTTGTCAAGACAAGACAATACAAGACAAAACAAGACAACTTGTCAAAACAGGACAACTTGTCAAGACAAGAAAAGACAAGACAACTTGTCCAGACAAGACAACTTGTCAAAACAAGACACGACAAGACAACCTGTCAAGACAAGACAAGACAACTTGTCAAGACAAGAAAAGACAAGACAACTTGTCAAGACAAGGCAAGATAAGACCAGACAAGAGAAGACAAGACAAAACAAGACAAGACAGGACAAGACAGGACAAGACAACTTGTCAAAGACGAGACAACTTGTCAAGACAAGACAAGACAACTTATCAAGACAAGACAAGACAACATGCCGAGACAAGACAAGACAAGACCAGACTTGTCTTGTCAAGACAAGACAAAACAATACAAGACAACAGAACACAACATAACACAACACAAGACAACTCGCCAAGACAAGACAACTTGCCAAGACAAGACAAGACAACTTGTCAAGACAAGACAAAATAAACAACTTGTCAAGACAAGACATGACAACTTGTCAGGACAAAACAAGACAAGACAAGACAAGACAACTTGTCAAGACAAGGCAACTTGTCACGACAAGACAATACAACTTGTCAAGACAAGACAAGACAACTTGTCAAGACAAGACAAGACAAGACAAGATAACTTGTCAAGACAAGACAACTTGGCAAGACAATAGAAGACAACTTGTCAAGACAAGACAAGACAAGACAACTTGTCAAGACAAGACAATACAAGACAAGACAAGACAAGACAACTTGTCAAAACAGGACAACTTGTCAAGACAAGAAAAGACAAGACAAGACAACTTGTCCAGACAAGACAACTTGTCAAGACAAGACAAGACAAGACAACTTGTCAGACAAGACAAGACAAGACAACTTGTCAAGACAAGACAAGACAAGACAACTTGGCAAGACAAGACAAGACATGACAAGTTGTCAAGACAACACAAGACAAGACAAGATAACTTCTCAAGACAAGACAAGACAAGACAACTTGTCAAGACAAGACAAGATAATTTGTCAAGACAAGACAAGACATGACAACTTATCAAGACAAGAGAAGACAAGAGAAGGCAAGACAAGACAACTTGTCAAGACAAGACAAGTTAACTTGTAAAGACAAGACAACTTGTCAAGACAAGACAACTTGTCAAGACAAGACAACTTGTCAAGACAATACAAGACAAGACAACACAACACAACACAACACAACACAACACAACACAACACAACACAATAAAAGACAAGACAAGAAAATTGTCAAGACAAGAGACGACAACTTGTCAAAACAAGACAACTTGTCAAGACAAGAAAAGACAAGACAAGACAACTTGTCAAGACAAGACAAGACAACTTGTCAAGACAAGACAAGACAAGACAAGATAACTTGTCAAGACAAGACAACTTGGCAAGACAATAGAAGACAACTTGTCAAGACAAGACAAGACAAGACAACTTGTCAAGACAAGACAATACAAGACAAGACAAGACAAGACAACTTGTCAAAACAGGACAACTTGTCAAGACAAGAAAAGACAAGACAAGACAACTTGTCCAGACAAGACAACTTGTCAAGACAAGACAAGACAAGACAACTTGTCAAGACAAGACAAGACAAGACAACTTGTCAAGACAAGACAAGACAAGACAACTTGGCAAGACAAGACAAGACATGACAAGTTGTCAAGACAACACAAGACAAGACAAGATAACTTCTCAAGACAAGACAAGACAAGACAACTTGTCAAGACAAGACAAGATAATTTGTCAAGACAAGACAAGACATGACAACTTATCAAGACAAGAGAAGACAAGACAAGGCAAGACAAGACAACTTGTCAAGACAAGACAAGTTAACTTGTAAAGACAAGACAACTTGTCAAGACAAGACAACTTGTCAAGACAAGACAACTTGTCAAGACAATACAAGACAACACAACACAACAGAACAGAACACAACACAACACAACACAACACAACACAACACAATAAAAGACAAGACAAGACAAGAAAATTGTCAAGACAAGAGACGACAACTTGTCAAAACAAGACAACTTGTCAAGACAAGAAAAGACAAGACAAGACAACTTGTCAAGACAAGACAAGACAACTTGTTAAGACAAGACAAGACAACTTGTCAACACAAGACAAGACAAGACAACTTGTCAAGACAAGACAAGACAATACAACTTGTCAAGACAAGACAACTTGTCACGACAAGACAAGACAACTTGTCAATACAAGACAAGACAAGACAACTTGTCAAGACAAGACAAGACAAGACAAGATAACTTGTCAAGACAAGAAAACTTGTCAAGACAAGAGAAGACAACTTGTCAAGACAAGACAAGACAAGACAACTTGTCAAGACAAGACAATACAAGACAAGACAAGACAACTTGTCAAAACAGGACAACTTGTCAAAACAAGAAAAGACAAGACAAGACAACTTGTCCAGACAAGACAACTTGTCAACACAAGACACGACAAGACAACTTGTCAAGACAAGACGACAACTTGTCAAGACAAGACAAGACAACTTGTCAAGACAAGAAAAGACAAGACAACTTGTCAAGACAAGGCAAGATAAGACCAGACAAGAGAAGACAAGACAAGACAAGACAAGACAGGACAAGACAGGACAAGACAGGACAAGACAACTTGTCACAATAAGACAAGACAAGACAACTTGTCAATACAAGACAACTTCTCAAGACAAGACAATACATCTTGTCAAGACAAAACAAGACAAGACAACTTGTCAAGACAATACAAGACAAGACAACGTGTCAAGACAAGACAAAACAAGACAACTTGTCTAGACAAGACAAGACCTGACAACTTGTCAAGACAAGACAAGACAAGACAAGACAACTTGTCAAGACAAGACAAGGCAAAACAACTTGTCAAGACAAGACAAGTTAACTTGTCAAGACAAGACAACCTCTCAGTACAATACAAGACAAGACAAGACAACACAAAACAATACAACACAACACAACACAACACAAGAAAATTGTCAATACAAGACACGACAACTTGTGAAAACAAGACAACTTGTCAAGACAAGAAAAGACAAGACAAGACAACTTGTCAAGACAAGACAAGACAAGACAAGACAACTTGGCAAGACAAGACAAGACATGACAAGTTGTCAAGACAACACAAGACAAGACAAGATAACTTCTCAAGACAAGACAAGGCAAGACAACTTGTCAAGACAAGACAAGTTAACTTGTCAAGACAAGACAACTTGTCAAGACAATACAAGACAAGACAAGACATGACAAAACAACACAATCAACACAAGACAACACAAGACAACACAACACAACACAAGACAACACACAAGACAATACAATAAAATTGTCAAGACAATACACGACAACTTGTCAAAACAAGACAACTTGTCAAGACAAGAAAAGTCAAGACAAGACAACTTGTCAAGACAAGACAAGACAACTTGTCTAGACAAGGAAATACAAGACAAGAAAAGACAAGACAACTGGTCAAGGCAAGACAAGACAACTTGTCAAGACAAGACAAGACAAGAGAAGACGACTTGTCAAGACAAGACAAGGCAAGACAACTTGTCAAGACAAGACAAGTTAACTTGTTAAGACAAGACAACTTGTCAGGACAATACAAGACAAGACAACACAACACAACACAACACAAGAAAATTGTCAAGACAAGACACGACATCTTGTCAAAACAAGATAACTTGTCAACACAAGAAAAGGCAAGACAAGACAACTTGACAAGACAAGACAAGACAAGACGAGACAATTTGTCAAGACAAGGCAAGACAACTTGTCAAGACAAGACAAGACATGACAACTTGTCAAGACAAGACAAGACAAGACAACTTGTCAAGACAAGACAAGACAAGACATGACAACACAACAAAATCAACACAAGACAACACAACACAACACAAGACAATACAAGACAAGACAGACAATAAAATTGTCAAGACAAGACAGGACAACTTGTCAAAACAAGACAACTTGTCAAGACAAAAAAAAGTCAAGACAAGACAAGACAACTGGTCAAGACAAGACAAGACAACTGGTCAAGACAAGACAAGACATGACAACTTGTCAAGACAAGACAAGACTAAACAACTTGTCAAGACAAGACAACTTGTCAAGACAAGACAACTTGTCAAGACAAGACAAGACAACTTGTCAAGAGAAGACAAGATAACTTCTCAAGACAAGACTATACAACTTGTCAAGACAAGATAAAACAACTTCTCAACACAAGACAAGACAAGAGAGCTTGTCTAGACAAGACAAGACATTTGTCAAGACAAGACAAGACAACTTGTCAAGACAAGACAACTTGTCAAGACAAGACAAGACAAGATAACTTCTCAAGACAAGACAACTTGTCAATACAAGACAAGACAAGACAAGACAAGACAAGACAAGACAAGACAATTTGTCAAGACAAGACAAGACAACTTGTCCAAGACAAGACAACTTTTCCAAGACAAGACAACTTGTCCAAGACAAGACAACTTATCCAAGACAAGACAACTTGTCAAGACAAGACAAGACAACTTGTCAAGACAATACAAGACAAGACATGACAACTTGTCAAGACAAGACAGGACAACTAGTCAAGACAAGACAAGATAATTTGTCAAGACAAGACAAGACATGACAACTTATCAAGACAAGTTAACTTGTAAAGACAAGGCAAGACAACTTGTCAAGACAAGACAAGTTAACTTGTAAAGACAAGACAACTTGTCAAGAGAAGACAACTTGTCAAGACAATACAAGACAAGACAAGACAACACAACACAACACAACACAAGAAAAGACAAGACAAGACAAGACAAGAAAATTGTCAAGACAAGACACGACAACTTGTCAAAACAAGACAACTTGTCAAGACAAGAAAAGACAAGACAAGACAACTTGTCAAGACAAGACAAGACAACTTGTTAAGACAAGACAAGACAACTTGTCAACACAAGACAAGACAAGACAACTTGTCAAGACAAGACAAGACAATACAACTTGTCAAGACAAGACAACTTGTCACGACAAGACAAGACAACTTGTCAAGACAAGACAAGACAAGACAACTTGTCAAGACAAGACAAGACAAGACAAGATAACTTGTCAAGACAAGACAACTTGTCAAGACAAGAAAAGACAACTTGTCAACACAAGACAAGACAAGACAAGACAACTTGTCAAGACAAGACAATACAAGACAAAACAAGACAACTTGTCAAAACAGGACAACTTGTCAAGACAAGAAAAGACAAGACAACTTGTCCAGACAAGACAACTTGTCAAAACAAGACACGACAAGACAACCTGTCAAGACAAGACAAGACAACTTGTCAAGACAAGAAAAGACAAGACAACTTGTCAAGACAAGGCAAGATAAGACCAGACAAGAGAAGACAAGACAAAACAAGACAAGACAGGACAAGACAGGACAAGACAACTTGTCAAAGACGAGACAACTTGTCAAGACAAGACAAGACAACTTATCAAGACAAGACAAGACAACATGCCGAGACAAGACAAGACAAGACCAGACTTGTCTTGTCAAGACAAGACAAAACAATACAAGACAACAGAACACAACATAACACAACACAAGACAACTCGCCAAGACAAGACAACTTGCCAAGACAAGACAAGACAACTTGTCAAGACAAGACAAAATAAACAACTTGTCAAGACAAGACATGACAACTTGTCAGGACAAAACAAGACAAGACAAGACAAGACAACTTGTCAAGACAAGGCAACTTGTCACGACAAGACAATACAACTTGTCAAGACAAGACAAGACAACTTGTCAAGACAAGACAAGACAAGACAAGATAACTTGTCAAGACAAGACAACTTGGCAAGACAATAGAAGACAACTTGTCAAGACAAGACAAGACAAGACAACTTGTCAAGACAAGACAATACAAGACAAGACAAGACAAGACAACTTGTCAAAACAGGACAACTTGTCAAGACAAGAAAAGACAAGACAAGACAACTTGTCCAGACAAGACAACTTGTCAAGACAAGACAAGACAAGACAACTTGTCAGACAAGACAAGACAAGACAACTTGTCAAGACAAGACAAGACAAGACAACTTGGCAAGACAAGACAAGACATGACAAGTTGTCAAGACAACACAAGACAAGACAAGATAACTTCTCAAGACAAGACAAGACAAGACAACTTGTCAAGACAAGACAAGATAATTTGTCAAGACAAGACAAGACATGACAACTTATCAAGACAAGAGAAGACAAGAGAAGGCAAGACAAGACAACTTCTCAAGACAAGACAAGTTAACTTGTAAAGACAAGACAACTTGTCAAGACAAGACAACTTGTCAAGACAAGACAACTTGTCAAGACAATACAAGACAAGACAACATATCAACACAACACAACACAACAAACACAACACAACACAACCACAATACAAGACAAGACAAGACAAGAAAATTGTCAAGACAAGACAACTTGTCAAAACAAGACAACTTGTCAAGACAAGAAAAGACAAGACAAGACAACTTGTCAAGACAAGACAAGACAACTTGTCAAGACAAGACAAGACAAGACAAGATAACTTGTCAAGACAAGACAACTTGGCAAGACAATAGAAGACAACTTGTCAAGACAAGACAAGACAAGACTTGTCAAGACAAGACAATACAAGACAAGACAAGACAAGACAACTTGTCAAAACAGGACAACTTGTCAAGACAAGAAAAGACAAGACAAGACAACTTGTCCAGACAAGACAACTTGTCAAGACAAGACAAGACAAGACAACTTGTCAAGACAAGACAAGACAAGACAACTTGTCAAGACAAGACAAGACAAGACAACTTGGCAAGACAAGACAAGACATGACAAGTTGTCAAGACAACACAAGACAAGACAAGATAACTTCTCAAGACAAGACAAGACAAGACAACTTGTCAAGACAAGACAAGATAATTTGTCAAGACAAGACAAGACATGACAACTTATCAAGACAAGACAAGAGACAAGACAGGCAAGACAAGGACAAGACATGACAAGTTGTCAAGACAAACACAAGACAAGACAAGATAACTTCTCAAGACAAGACAAGACAAGACAACTTGTCAAGACAAGACAAGATAATTTGTCAAGACAAGACAAGACATGACAACTTATCAAGACAAGAGAAGACAAGACAAGGCAAGACAAGACAACTTGTCAAGACAAGACAAGTTAACTTGTAAAGACAAGACAACTTGTCAAGACAAGACAAGACAACTTGTCAAGACAAGACAACTTGTCAAGACAATACAAGACAACACAACACAACAGAACACAACACAACACAACACAACACAACACAACACAACACAACACAATAAAAGACAAGACAAGACAAGAAAATTGTCAAGACAAGAGACGACAACTTGTCAAAACAAGACAACTTGTCAAGACAAGAAAAGACAAGACAAGACAACTTGTCAAGACAAGACAAGACAACTTGTTAAGACAAGACAAGACAACTTGTCAACACAAGACAAGACAAGACAACTTGTCAAGACAAGACAAGACAATACAACTTGTCAAGACAAGACAACTTGTCACGACAAGACAAGACAACTTGTCAATACAAGACAAGACAAGACAACTTGTCAAGACAAGACAAGACAAGACAAGATAACTTGTCAAAGACAAGACAAAACTTGTCAAGACAAGACAAGACAAGACAACTTGTCAAGACAAGACAAGACAAGACAACTTGTCAAGACAAGACAAGACAAGACAACTTGTCAAGACAAGACAAGACAAGACAAGACAACTTGTCAAAACAGGACAACTTGTCAAAACAAGAAAAGACAAGACAAGACAAGACAACTTGTCCAGACAAGACAACTTGTCAACACAAGACACGACAAGACAACTTGTCAAGACAAGACGACAACTTGTCAAGACAAGACAAGACAACTTGTCAAGACAAGAAAAGACAAGACAACTTGTCAAGACAAGGCAAGATAAGACCAGACAAGACAAGACAAGACAAGACAAGACAAGACAAGACAAGACAAGACAGGACAAGACAGGACAAGACAGGACAAGACAACTTGTCACAATAAGACAAGACAAGACAACTTGTCAATACAAGACAACTTCTCAAGACAAGACAATACATCTTGTCAAGACAAAACAAGACAAGACAACTTGTCAAGACAATACAAGACAAGACAACGTGTCAAGACAAGACAAAACAAGACAACTTGTCTAGACAAGACAAGACCTGACAACTTGTCAAGACAAGACAAGACAAGACAAGACAACTTGTCAAGACAAGACAAGGCAAAACAACTTGTCAAGACAAGACAAGTTAACTTGTCAAGACAAGACAACCTCTCAGTACAATACAATACAAGACAAGACAACACAAAACAATACAACACAACACAACACAACACAAGAAAATTGTCAATACAAGACACGACAACTTGTGAAAACAAGACAACTTGTCAAGACAAGAAAAGACAAGACAAGACAACTTGTCAAGACAAGACAAGACAAGACAACTTGGCAAGACAAGACAAGACATGACAAGTTGTCAAGACAACACAAGACAAGACAAGATAACTTCTCAAGACAAGACAAGGCAAGACAACTTGTCAAGACAAGACAAGTTAACTTGTCAAGACAAGACAACTTGTCAAGACAATACAAGACAAGACAAGACATGACAAAACAACACAATCAACACAAGACAACACAAGACAACACAACACAACACAAGACAACACACAAGACAATACAATAAAATTGTCAAGACAATACACGACAACTTGTCAAAACAAGACAACTTGTCAAGACAAGAAAAGTCAAGACAAGACAACTTGTCAAGACAAGACAAGACAACTTGTCTAGACAAGGCAAGACAATACAAGGCCAGACAAGACAACTGGTCAAGACAAGACAAAACAACTTGTCAAGACAAGACAATATATGACAACTTGTCAAGACAAGACAAGACAAGACAAGACAACTTGTCAAGACAAGACAAGACAACTTTTCAAGACAAGACAAGACAAGACTACTTGTCAAGACAAGACAAGACAAGACAACTTGTCTAGACAAGGCAAGACAAGACAAGGCAAGACAAGAAAACTGGTCAAGACAAGACAAGACAACTTGTCAAGACAAGACAAAACATGACAACTTGTCAAGACAAGACGAGACAAGACAACTTGTCAAGACAAGACAAGACAACTTTTCAAGACAAGACAAGACATGACAAGTTGTCAGGACGAGACAAGACAAGAAAAGACAAGATAACTTGTCAAGACAAGGCAAGACAACTTGTCAAGACAAGACAAGTTAACTTGTCAAGATAAGACAACTTTTCAAGAAAAGACCAGACAAGACAACTTGTCGAGAAAGACAAGACAACCTTTCAAGACAAGACAAGAAAAGACAACATGCCAAGACAAGAGAAGACAAGACAAGTCTTGTCTTGTCAAGACAAGACAAGACAAGACAAGACAAGACAAGACAACTTTTCAAGACAAGACAAGACAAGACAACTTGTCAAGACATGACAAGACAAGACAACTAGTCAAGACAAGACAAGACATGACAAGTTGTCAAGACAAGACTATACAAGACAAGATAACTTCTGAAGGGAAGACAAGGCAAGACAACTTGTCAAGACAAGACAAGTTAACTTGTCAAGACAAGACAACTTGTTAAGACAAGAAAAGACAAGGCAAGACAACTTGTCAAGACAAGACAAAACAAGGCAAGACAAGACAACTTGTCAAGACAAGACAAGAGAACTTGTCAAGACAAGACAAGACAGGACAAGACAACTTGTCAAGACAAGACAAGGCAAGACAACTTGTCAAGACAAGACAAGTTAACTTGTTAAGACAAGACAACCTGTCAGGACAATACAAGACAACACAACACAACACAACACAACACAACACAAGAAAATTGTCAAGACAAGACACGACAACTTGTCAAAACAAGATAACTTGTCAACACAAGAAAAGACAAGACAAGACAACTTGACAAGACAAGACAAGACAAGACGAGACAATTTGTCAAGACAAGGCTAGACAACTGGTCAAGACAAGACAAGACAGCTTGTCAAGACAAAACAAGACAAGACAACTTGTCAAGACAAGACAAGGAACAACAACTTGTCAAGACAAGACAAGTTAACTTGTTAAGACAAGACAACCTGTCAGGACAATACAAGACAAGACAACCTGTCAGGACAATACAAGACAAGACAACACAACACAACACAAGACAAGAAAATTGTCAAGACAAGACACGACAACTTGTCAAAACAAGAAAACTTGTCAAGACAAGAAAAGACAAGACAAGACAACTTGACAAGACAAGACAAGACAAGACAAGACGAAACAATTTGTCAAGACTAGGCAAGACAACTTGTCAAGACAAGACAAGACAACTTGTCAAGACAAGACAAGACATGACAACTTGTCAAGACAAGACAAGACAAGACAACTTGTCAAGACAAGACAAGACAAGACAACTTGTCAAGACAAGACAAGACATGACAAGTTGTCAAGACAAGACAAGACAAGATAACTTCTCAAGACAAGACAAGGCAAGACAACTTGTCAAGACAAGACAAGTTAACTTGTCAAGACAAGACAACTTGTCAAGACAATGCAAGACAAGACAAGACATGACAAAACAACACAATCAACACAAGACAACACAAGACAACACAACACAAGACAACACAAGACAACACAAGACAAGACAATAAAATTGTCAAGACAATACACGACAACTTGTCAAAACAAGACAACTTGTCAAGACAAGAAAAGTCAAGACAAGACAACTTGTCAAGACAAGACAAGACAAGACAACTTGTCTAGACAAATCAAGACAAGACAAGACAAGACAAGACAATCAACACAAGACAACACAACACAACACAACACAGGACAATACAAGACAAGACAGACAATAAAATTGTCAAGACAAGACAGGACAACTTGTCAAAACAAGACAACTTGTCAAGACAAGAAAAGACAAGACAACTTGTCAAGACAAGACAAAACCAGGCAAGACAAGACAACTTGTCAAGACAAGGAAATACATGACAAGAAAAGAGAAGACAACTGGTCAAGACAAGACAAGACAAGACAAGACAACTTGTCAAGACAAGACAAGGCAAGACAACTTGTCAAGAGAAGATAAGTTAACTTGTTAAGACAAGACAACCTGTCAGGACAATACAAGACAAGACAACACAACACAACACAACACAAGACAACACAACACAACACAACACAACACAAGAAAATTGTCAAGACAAGACATGACTACTTGTCAAAACAAGAAAACTTGTCAAGACAAGAAAATACAAGACAAGACAAATTGACAAGATAAGACAAGACAAGACAAGACAAGACGAAACAATTTGTCAAGACTAGGCAAGACAACTTGTCAAGACAAGACAAGACATGACAACTTGTCAAGACAAGACAAGAC
The DNA here is from genome assembly GCA_035772405.1 of Chrysogorgia sp. JL179-B06. NCBI lineage: Eukaryota > Metazoa > Cnidaria > Anthozoa > Scleralcyonacea > Chrysogorgiidae > Chrysogorgia > Chrysogorgia sp. JL179-B06. The sequence goes on along the minus strand of JAYKKM010000129.1, from coordinate 243,632 downwards.
AAGACAACTTGTCAAGACAAGACAAGACAAGACAACTTGTCAAGACAAGACAAGACATGACAACTTGTCAAGACAAGACAAGACAAGACAACTTCTCAAGACAAGACAAGGCAAGATAACTTGTCAAGACAAGACAAGTTAACTTGTCAAGACAAGACAACTTGTCAAGACAATACAAGACAAGACAAGACAACACAACACAACACAATCAACACAACACAACACAACACAACACAACACAACACAAGACAAGACAATAAAATTGTAAAGACAATACACGACAACTTGTCAAAATAAGACAACTTGTCAAGACAAGAAAAGTCAAGACAAGAAAACTTGTCAAGACAAGACAAGACAATACAATACAATACAATACAATAAACGTTATTTAAAGAGGGTAACACTAATTACAAAAATGTATTCTTCCTAGTGGCCCTCTAAATCTTAAAATACAATTAAAGATGTTAAATAAAGAATTAGATAACTAGTAATTAGATGATAACAACAAAATACATGTAAGATTAATAATAAAGACTTGATAAATTAATACAGTCTTTGTACACCAAAATTGTCAATTGAATATTCGGTTAAAAAATGTTTGAAAAGTTTGGATTTCATAAGACGAAAGGAGTCGCCAAGTACTATTCCTAAATAATTCCATATTTTAATGGCTGAATAGAAAAATGTCCTCTTTAACGAGTCATTCTTTGGCTTTGGCAGACGATAATCGGTCTTGGATTTGGTTTGGTAATTATGTTGGTAACGGAAAGTTTCCAATTTGTCAGTTAGATATGCAGGAGCTCGGGCTTCAATAACTTTTCGTAGGAGACAGATTTTTTGAATTAGGAAAACCTTGTCAATTGGTAGCCACTGTAGTTTTTGGAAGTTTTCAAAAGACCTTGCTTCATATGGACTGTCCAAAATTAGACGGGCACAGCGTTTCTGTAGTTTGAAGAGGTCATCCAAATTTCCTTGACTGCAGTTGCTCCATACAGTACTGCAATACTCAAACAAAGGTTTAATACTTGCATTGAATAACAATAAGCGATAATGAGTTGGAAGGTATTTTCTTACCCTTGATAGAACGAATATTCTTTTTATCAACTTTCGACGCAATTCCTCTATATGAGTAGACCAGGTAAGATGGCTATCAATATAGACCCCTAAGACGCGTTCTGATTTCACTTCCATTAATTGTTGGCCATCAAAAGAAAGATTAAGAGTTCGATTTGAGGATTTAGCCAATTTTTGCCGCGTACAAATAATACCATACTTGGTCTTCGATTGGTGGATTTTCATTCTATTTTCATTTACCCATTTTGAAACTAGGTTTAAGTCAGGCTGGAGTTTATCCTCAACTTCTTGTAAGGTTGATCCAGATGCATAGAGAGTGGAATCATCGGCATACAAGCTGATTTTGTTGTTGAGCATCATGGGCAAGTCGTTGATAAATAGTAAAAAAAGAGCTGGACCAAGAATGCTGCCTTGCGGCACTCCAGAATGGACAGGAAGTGATTCAGATAATTTACAATCTATACACACTTTTTGATATCTTCCATTTAGATAACTTTGAAACCAATTTAGCGAGTTTTTGTCTAAACCATAGACTGCAAGCTTTTTAAGTAATAAGTCATGGTCAACAACGTCAAAAGCCTTGCGCAAGTCAATCATAACTACTCCAGTGAAAATACTTTTGTCCATAGCTTCAAGCCATTCATCTGTAAGTTTAAGAAGAATGGTTTCGCACGAATGGTTAGAGCGAAAACCTGATTGATACTTGTATAGCAGACCATAGTCAGTAAGAAATGCAACAAAGTGCTTGCAAACATGCTTCTCAAGAATCTTGGAAATAACAGACAATACTGAAATGGGTCTGTAATTATCGATGTTAGTTTTATTTTCCTGCTTAAATATTGGAGTAACACGGGCAAGTTTGAGTTGAGCTGGACATATTCCATTTACTATGCTGCAATTTAACACTTTTGCTAGACTTGGCACAATTGCAGGAGCAATTAACTTTATCAGCTGCGAGCTTATTCCATCAAAGCCAGTTGCCACATTTAATGGAAGTGACTTGATCAATTCGAGAACTTCATCTTGTAGTAAAGTTGGTATACAGAAAACAGCAGAGTTATCGGGCTTTTTGAATTCTTACGAAATTCTTTAAGGTGGCAAAATCCGGATCAGAAACGTGGTTGTTTTCAATGATATTGTCAACAATAGAGACAAAATATTCATTGAATAGGCCTGATATTTCTTCTGCCGTAGAATACCTTACCCCGTCCTTTTCTATGGTATGAACTTTGCTTAGGTCTTTCAAAAAGACAACTTGTCTAGACAAGGCAAGACAAGACAAGACAAGACAAGACAACTGGTCAAGACAAGACAAGACAACTTGTCAAGACAAGACAAGACATGACAACTTGTCAAGTCAAGACAAGACAAGACAACTTATCAAGACAAGACAAGACAACTTTTCAAGACAAGACCAGACATGACAAGTTATCAAGACAAGACAAGACAAGAAAAGACAAGATAACTTGTCAAGACAAGGCAAGACAACTTGTCAAGACAAGACAAGTTAACTTGTCAAGACAAGACAACTTGTCAAGACAATGCAAGACAAGACAACACAACACAACACAACACAACACAATCAACACAAGACAACACAACACAAGACAATACAAGACAAGACAGACAATAAAATTGTCAAGACAAGACAGGACAACTTGTCAAAACAAGACAACTTGTCAAGACAAGAAAAGACAAGACAAGACAACTTGTCAAGACAAGACAAAACAAGGGAAGACAAGACAACTTGTCAAGACAAGGAAATACAAGACAAGAAAAGACAAGACAACTGGTCAAGACAAGACAAGACAACTTGTCAAGACAAGACAAGACAAGACGACTTGTCAAGACAAGACAAGGCAAGACAACTTGTCAAGACAAGACAAGTTAACTTGTTAAGACAAGACAACCTGTCAGGACAATACAAGACAAGACAACACAACACAACACAACACAAGAAAATTGTCAAGACAAGACACGACATCTTGTCAAAACAAGATAACTTGTCAACACAAGAAAAGGCAAGACAAGACAACTTGACAAGACAAGACAAGACAAGACGAGACAATTTGTCAAGACAAGGCAAGACAACTTGTCAAGACAAGACAAGACATGACAACTTGTCAAGACAAGACAAGACAAGACAACTTGTCATGACAAGACAAGACAAGACAACTTGTCAAGACAAGACAAGACAAGACAACTTGTCAAGACAAGACAAGACATGACAAGTTGTCAAGACAAGACAAGACAAGACAACTTGTCAAGACAAGACAAGGCAAGACAACTTGTCAAGACAAGACAAGTTAACTTGTTAAAACAAGACAACCTGTCAGGACAATACAAGACAAGACAACACAACACAACACAACACAAAACACAACACAAGAAAATTGTAAAGACAAGACACGACAACTTGTCAAAACAAGAAAACTTGTCAAGACAAGAAAATACAAGACAAGACAACTTGACAAGACAAGACAAGACAACTTGTCAAGACAAGACAAGACAAGACAACTTGTCTAGACAAATCAAGACAAGACAAGACAAGACAAGACAATCAACACAAGACAACACAACACAACACAACACAACACAACACAACACAACACAACACAACACAACACAATACAAGACAAGATAGACAATAAAATTGTCAAGACAAGACAGGACAACTTGTCAAAACAAGACAACTTGTCAAGACAAGAAAAGACAAGACAAGACAACTTGTCAAGACAAGACAAAACAAGGCAAGACAAGACAACTTATTAAGACAAGGAAATACAAGACAAGAAAAGAGAAGACAACTGGTCAAGACAAGACAAGACAAGACAAGACAAGACAAGACAACTTGTCAAGACAAGACAAGGCAAGACAACTTGTCAAGAGAAGACAAGTTAACTTGTTAAGACAAGACAACCTGTCAGGACAATACAAGACAAGACAACACAACACAACACAACATAACACAACACAACACAACACAAGAAAATTGTCAAGACAAGACACGACTACTTGTCAAAACAAGAAAACTTGTCAAGACAAGAAAATACAAGACAAGACAACTTGACAAGACAAGACAAGACAAGACAAGACGAAACAATTTGTCAAGACTAGGCAAGACAACTTGTCAAGACAAGACAAGACATGACAACTTGTCAAGACAAGACAAGACAAGACAACTTGTCAAGACAAGACAAGACAAGACAACTTGTCAAGACAAGACAAGACATGACAACTTGTCAAGACAAGACAAGGCAAGACAACTTGTCAAGACAAGACAAGTTAACTTGTCAAGACAAGACAACTTGTCAAGACAATACAAGACAAGACAAGACAAGACAACACAACACAATCAACACAAGACAACACAACACAACACAACACAACACAAGACAAGACAATAAAATTGTCAAGACAATACACGACAACTTGTCAAAATAAGACAACTTTTCAAGACAAGAAAAGTCAAGACAAGAAAACTTGTCAAGACAAGACAAGACAAGACAACTTGTCTAGACAAGGCAAGACAAGACAAGACAAGACAAGACAACTGGTCAAGACAAGACAAGACAACTTGTCAAGACAAGACAAGACAAGACAACTTGTCAAGACAAGACAAGACATGACAACTTGTCAAGACAAGACAAGGCAAGACAACTTGTCAAGACAAGACAAGTTAACTTGTCAAGACAAGACAACTTGTCAAGACAATACAAGACAAGACAAGACAAGACAACACAACACAACACAACACAATCAACACAAGACAACACAACACAACACAACACAACACAACACAAGACTAGACAATAAAATTGTCAAGACAATACACGACAACTTGTCAAAATAAGACAACTTTTCAAGACAAGAAAAGTCAAGACAAGAAAACTTGTCAAGACAAGACAAGACAAGACAACTTGTCTAGACAAGGCAAGACAAGACAAGACAAGACAAGACAACTGGTCAAGACAAGACAAGACAACTTGTCAAGACAAGACAAGACATGACAACTTCTCAAGTCAAGACAAGACAAGACAACTTGTCAAGACAAGACAAGACAACTTTTCAAGACAAGACCAGACATGACAAGTTGTCAAGACAAGACAAGACAAGAAAAGACAAGATAACTTGTCAAGACAAGGCAAGACAACTAGTCAAGACAAGACAAGTTAACTTGTAAAGACAAGACAGCTTGTCAAGACAATACAAGACAAGACAAGACAACACAACACAACACAATCAACACAAGACAACACAAGACAATACAAGACAAGACAGACAATAAAATTGTCAAGACAAGACAGGACAACTTGTCAAAACAAGACAACTTGTCAAGACAAGAAAAGACAAGACAAGACAACTTGTCAAGACAAGACAAAACAAGGGAAGACAAGACAACTTGTCAAGACAAGGAAATACAAGACAAGAAAAGACAAGACAACTGGTCAAGACAAGACAAGACAACTTGTCAAGACAAGACAAGACAAGACGACTTGTCAAGACAAGACAAGGCAAGACAACTTGTTAAGACAAGACAAGTTAACTTGTTAAGACAAGACAACCTGTCAGGACAATACAAGACAAGACAACACAACACAACACAACACAACACAACACAAGAAAATTGTCAAGACAAGACACGACATCTTGTCAAAACAAGATAACTTGTCAACACAAGAAAAGGCAAGACAAGACAACTTGACAAGACAAGACAAGACAAGACGAGACAATTTATCAAGACAAGGCAAGACAACTTGTCAAGACAAGACAAGACATGACAACTTGTCAAGACAAGACAAGACAAGACAACTTGTCAAGACAAGACAAGACAAGACAACTTGTCAAGACAAGACAAGACATGACAAGTTGTCAAGACAAGACAAGACAACTTGTCAAGACAAGACAATACAACTTGTCAAGACAAGACAAGACAAGACAACTTGTCAAGACAAGACAAGACATGACAAGTTGTCAAGACAAGACAAGACAAGACAACTTGTCAAGACAAGACAAGGCAAGACAACTTGTCAAGACAAGACAAGTTAACTTGTTAAAACAAGACAACCTGTCAGGACAATACAAGACAAGACAAGACAAGACAAGACAACACAACACAAGACAAGAAAATTGTCAAGACAAGACACGACAACTTGTCAAAACAAGAAAACTTGTCAAGACAAGAAAATACAAGACAAGACAACTTGACAAGACAAGACAAGACAAGACAAGACGAAACAATTTGTCAAGACTAGGCAAGACAACTTGTCAAGACAAGACAAGACATGACAACTTGTCAAGACAAGACAAGACAAGACAACTTGTCAAGACAAGACAAGACAAGACAACTTGTCAAGACAAGACAAGACATGACAACTTGTCAAGACAAGACAAGACAAGACAACTTGTCAAGACAAGACAAGACAAGACAACTTGTCAAGACAAGACAAGACATGACAAGTTGTCAAGACAAGACAAGACAAGATAACTTCTCAAGACAAGACAAGGCAAGACAACTTGTCAAGACAAGACAAGTTAACTTGTCATGACAAGACAACTTGTCAAGACAATGCAAGACAAGACAAGACATGACAAAACAACACAATCAACAAAAGACAACAAAAGACAACATAACACAACACAAGACAACACAAGACAAGACAATAAAATTGTCAAGACAATACACGACAACTTGTCAAAACAAGACAACTTGTCAAGACAAGAAAAGTCAAGACAAGACAACTTGTCAAGACAAGACAAGACAAGACAAGACAACTTGTCTAGACAAATCAAGACAAGACAAGACAAGACAAGACAATCAACACAAGACAAGACAACACAACACAACACAACACAACACAACACAATACAAGACAAGACAGACAATAAAATTGTCAAGACAAGACAGGACAACTTGTCAAAACAAGACAACTTGTCAAGACAAGAAAAGACAAGACAAGACAACTTGTCAAGACAAGAAAAAACAAGGAAGACAAGACAACTTGTCAAGACAAGGAAATACAAGACAAGAAAAGAGAAGACAACTGGTCAAGACAAGACAAGACAAGACAAGACAACTTGTCAAGACAAGACAAGGCAAGACAACTTGTCAAGAGAAGACAAGTTAACTTGTTAAGACAAGACAACCTGTCAGGACAATACAAGACAAGACAACACAACACAACACAACACAGCACAACACAACACAACACAACACAAGAAAATTGTCAAGACAAGATACGACAACTTGTCGAAAAAGATAACTTGTCAACGCAAGAAAAGAAAAGTCAAGACAACTTGACAAGACAAGACAAGACAAGACGAGACAATTTGTCAAGACAAGGCAAGACAACTGGTCAATACAAGACAAGACAACTTGTCAAGACATGACAAGACATGACAACTTGTCAATACAAGACAAGACAAGACAACTTGTCAAGACAAGACAAGGCAAGACAACTTGTCAAGACAAGACAAGTTAACTTGTTAAAACAAGACAACCTGTCAGGACAATACAAGACAAGACAAGACAAGACAAGACAAGACAACACAACACAACACAACACAACACAACACAACACAACACAAGAAAATTGTCAAGACAAGACACGACAACTTGTCAAAACAAGAAAACTTGTCAAGACAAGAAAATACAAGACAAGACAACTTGACAGGACAAGACAAGACAAGACAAGACGAAACAATTTGTCAAGACTAGGCAAGACAACTTGTCAAGACAAGACAAGACATGACAACTTGTCAAGACAAGACAAGACAACTTGTCAAGACAAGACAAGACAAGACAACTTGTCAAGACAAGACAAGACATGACAACTTGTCAAGACAAGACAAGACAAGACAACCTCTCAAGACAAGACAAGGCAAGACAACTTGTCAAGACAAGACAAGTTAACTTGTCAAGACAAGACAACTTGTCAAGACAATACAATACAAGACAAGACAACACAACACAACACAACACAATCAACACAAGACAACACAACACAACACAAGACAAGACAATAAAATTGTCAAGACAATACACGACAACTTGTCAAAATAAGACAACTTGTCAAGACAAGAAAAGTCAAGACAAGAAAACTTGTCAAGACAAGACAAGACAAGACAACTTGTCAAGACAAGGCAAGACAAGACAAGACAAGACAAGACAACTGGTCAAGACAAGACAAGACAACTTGTCAAGACAAGACAAGACATGACAACTTGTCAAGTCAAGACAAGACAAGACAAGACAACTTGTCAAGACAAGACAAGACAACTTTTCAAGGCAAGACCAGACATGACAAGTTGTCAAGACAAGACAAGACAAGAAAAGACAAGATAACTTGTCAAGACAAGGCAAGACAACTTGTCAAGACAAGACAAGTTAACTTGTCAAGACAAGACAACTTGTCAAGACAATACAAGACAACACAACACAACACAACACAACACAACACAACACAATCAACACAAGACAACACAACACAAGACAATACAAGACAAGACAGACAATAAAATTGTCAAGACAAGACAGGACAACTTGTCAAAACAAGACAACTTGTCAAGACAAGAAAAGACAAGACAAGACAACTTGTCAAGACAAGACAAATCAAGGGAAGACAAGACAACTTGTCAAGACAAGGAAATACAAGACAAGAAAAGACAAGACAACTGGTCAAGACAAGACAAGACAACTTGTCAAGACAAGACAAGGCAAGACAAGACGACTTGTCAAGACAAGACAAGGCAAGACAACTTGTCAAGACAAGACAAGTTAACTTGTTAAGACAAGACAACCTTCAGGACAATACAAGACAAGACAACACAACACAACACAACACAAGAAAATTGTCAAGACAAGACACGACATCTTGTCAAAACAAGATAACTTGTCAACACAAGAAAAGGCAAGACAAGACAACTTGACAAGACAAGACAAGACAAGACAAGACGAGACAATTTGTCAAGACAAGGCAAGACAACTTGTCAAGACAAGACAAGACATGACAACTTGTGAAGACAAGACAAGACAAGACGACTTGTCCAGACAAGACAAGACAAGAAAACTTGTCAAGACAAGACAAGACATGACAAGTTGTCAAGACAAGACAAGACAAGACAACTTGTCAAGACAAGACAAGACAAGACATGACAACACAACAAAATCAACACAAGACAACACAAGACAATACAAGACAAGACAGACAATAAAATTGTCAAGACAAGACAGGACAACTTGTCAAAACAAGACAACTTGTCAAGACAAGAAAAGTCAAGACAAGACAAGACAACTGGTCAAGACAAGACAAGACAACTGGTCAAGACAAGACAAGACATGACAACTTGTCAAGACAAGACAAGACTAAACAACTTGTCAAGACAAGACAACTTGTCAAGACAAGACAACTTGTCAAGACAAGACAAGACAACTTGTCAAGAGAAGACAAGACAACTTCTCAAGACAAGACTGTACAACTTGTCAAGACAAGAGAAAACAACTTCTCAACACAAGACAAGACAAGAGAGCTTGTCTAGACAAGACAAGACATTTGTCAAGACAAGACAAGACAACTTGTCAAGACAAGACAACTTGTCAAGGCAAGACAAGACAAGATAACTTCTCAAGACAAGACAACTTGTCAATACAAGACAAGACAAGACAAGACAAGACAATTTGTCAAGACAAGACAAGACAACTTGTCCAAGACAAGACAACTTTTCCAAGACAAGACAACTAGTCCAAGACAAGACAACTTATCCAAGACAAGACAACTTGTCAAGACAAGTCAAGACAACTTGTCAAGACAAGACAAGACAAGACATGACAACTTGTCAAGACAAGACAGGACAACTTGTCAAGACAAGACAAGATAATTTGTCAAGACAAGACAAGACATGACAACTTATCAAGACAATTTAACTTGTGAAGACAAGGCAAGACAACTTGTCAAGACAAGACAAGTTAACTTGTAAAGACAAGACAACTTGTCAAGAGAAGACAACTTGTCAAGACAATACAAGACAAGACAACACAAGAAAAGACAAGACAAGACAAGACAAGAAAATTGTCAAGACAAGACACGACAACTTGTCAAAACAAGACAACTTGTCAAGACAAGAAAAGACAAGACAAGACAACTTGTCAAGACAAGACAAGACAACTTGTTAAGACAAGACAAGACAACTTGTCAACACAAGACAAGATGAGACAACTTGTCAAGACAAGACAAGACAATACAACTTGTCAAGACAAGACAACTTGTCACGACAAGACAAGACAACTTGTCAAGACAAGACAAGACAAGACAACTTGTCAAGACAAGACAAGACAAGACAAGATAACTTGTCAAGACAAGACAACTTGTCAAGACAAGAGAAGACAACTTGTCAACACAAGACAAGACAAGACAAGACAACTTGTCAAGACAAGACAATACAAGACAAAACAAGACAACTTATCAAAACAGGACAACTTGTCAAGACAAGAAAAGACAAGACAACTTGTCCAGACAAGACAACTTGTCAAAACAAGACACGACCAGACAACTTGTCAAGACAAGACAAGACAACTTGTCAAGACAAGAAAAGACAAGACAACTTGTCAAGACAAGGCAAGATAAGACCAGACAAGAGAAGACAAGACAAAACAAGACAAGACAGGACAAGACAGGACAAGACAACTTGTCAAAGACGAGACAACTTGTCAAGACAAGACAAGACAACTTGTCAAGACAAGACAAGACAACATGCCGAGACAAGACAAGACAAGACCAGACTTGTCTTGTCAAGACAAGACAAAACAATACAAGACAAGAGAACACAACATAACACAACACAAGACAACTCGCCAAGACAAGACAACTTGCCAAGACAAGACAAGACAACTTGTCAAGACAAGACAAAATAAACAACTTGTCAAGACAAGACATGACAACTTGTCAGGACAAAACAAGACAAGACAAGACAAGACAACTTGTCAAGACAAGGCAACTTGTCACGACAAGACAATACAACTTGTCAAGACAAGACAAGACAACTTGTCAAGACAAGACAAGACAAGAGAAGATAACTTGTCAAGACAAGACAACTTGGCAAGACAATAGAAGACAACTTGTCAAGACAAGACAAGACAAGACAACTTGTCAAGACAAGACAATACAAGACAAGACAAGACAAGACAACTTGTCAAAACAGGACAACTTGTTAAGACAAGAAAAGACAAGACAAGACAACTTGTCCAGACAAGACAACTTGTCAAGATAAGACAAGACAAGACAACTTGTCAAGACAAGACAAGACAAGACAACTTGTCAAGACAAGACAAGACAAGACAACTTGGCAAGACAAGGCAAGACATGACAAGTTGTCAAGACAACACAAGACAAGACAAGATAACTTCTCAAGACAAGACAAGACAAGACAACTTGTCAAGACAAGACAAGATAATTTGTCAAGACAAGACAAGACAAGATAACTTGTCAAGACAAGACAACTTGTCAAGACAAGAGAAGACAACTTGTCAACACAAGACAAGACAAGACAAGACAACTTGTCAAGACAAGACAAGACAATACAAGACAAAACAAGACAACTTGTCAAAACAGGACAACTTGTCAAGACAAGAAAAGACAAGACAACTTGTCCAGACAAGACAACTTGTCAAAACAAGACACGACAAGACAACTTGTCAAGACAAGACAAGACAACTTGTCAAGACAAGAAAAGACAAGACAACTTGTCAAGACAAGGCAAGATAAGACCAGACAAGAGAAGACAAGACAAAACAAGACAAGACAGGACAAGACAGGACAAGACAACTTGTCAAAGACGAGACAACTTGTCAAGACAAGACAAGACAACTTGTCAAGACAAGACAAGACAACATGCCGAGACAAGACAAGACAAGACCAGACTTGTCTTGTCAAGACAAGACAAAACAATACAAGACAACAGAACACAACATAACACAACACAAGACAACTCGCCAAGACAAGACAACTTGCCAAGACAAGACAAGACAACTTGTCAAGACAAGACAAAATAAACAACTTGTCAAGACAAGACATGACAACTTGTCAGGACAAAACAAGACAAGACAAGACAAGACAACTTGTCAAGACAAGGCAACTTGTCACGACAAGACAATACAACTTGTCAAGACAAGACAAGACAACTTGTCAAGACAAGACAAGACAAGACAAGATAACTTGTCAAAACAAGACAACTTGGCAAGACAATAGAAGACAACTTGTCAAGACAAGACAAGACAAGACAACTTGTCAAGACAAGACAAGACAAGACAAGACAAGACAACTTGTCAAAACAGGACAACTTGTCAAGACAAGAAAAGACAAGAAAAGACAACTTGTCCAGACAAGACAACTTGTCAAGATAAGACAAGACAAGACAACTTGTCAAGACAAGACAAGACAAGACAACTTGTCAAGACAAGACAAGACAAGACAACTTGGCAAGACAAGACAAGACATGACAAGTTGTCAAGACAACACAAGACAAGACAAGATAACTTCTCAAGACAAGACAAGACAAGACAACTTGTCAAGACAAGACAAGATAATTTGTCAAGACAAGACAAGACATGACAACTTATCAAGAGAAGACAAGACAAGGCAAGACAAGACAACTTGTCAAGACAAGACAAGTTAACTTGTAAAGACAAGACAACTTGTCAAGACAAGACAACTTGTCAAGACAAGACAAATTGTCAAGACAATACAAGACAAGACAACACAACACAACACAACACAACACAACACAACACAATAAAAGACAAGACAAGACAAGAAAATTGTCAAGACAAGAGACGACAACTTGTCAAAACAAGACAACTTGTCAAGACAAGAAAAGACAAGACAAGACAACTTGTCAAGACAAGACAAGACAACTTGTTAAGACAAGACAAGACAACTTGTCAACACAAGACAAGACAAGACAACTTGTCAAGACAAGACAAGACAATACAACTTGTCAAGACAAGACAACTTGTCACGACAAGACAAGACAACTTGTCATTACAAGACAAGACAAGATAACTTGTCAAGACAAGACAACTTGTCAAGACAAGAGAAGACAACTTGTCAAGACAAGACAAGACAAGACAACTTGTCAAGACAAGACAATACAAGACAAGACAAGACAACTTGTCAAAACAGGACAACTTGTCAAAACAAGAAAAGACAAGACAAGACAACTTGTGCAGACCAGACAACTTTTCAACACAAGACACGACAAGACAACTTGTCAAGACAAGACGACAACTTGTCAAGACAAGACAAGACAACTTGTCAATACAAGACACGACAACTTGTGAAAACAAGACAACTTGTCAAGACAAGAAAAGACAAGACAAGACAACTTGTCAAGACAAGACAAGACAAGACAACTTGGCAAGACAAGACAAGACATGACAAGTTGTCAAGACAACACAAGACAAGACAAGATAACTTCTCAAGACAAGACAAGGCAAGACAACTTGTTAAGACAAGACAACCTGTTAGGACAATACAAGACAAGACAAGACAACACAACACAACACAACACAACACAACACAAGACAAGAAAATTGTCAAGACAAGACACGACAACTTGTCAAAACAAGAAAACTTGTCAAGACAAGAAAATACTAGACAAGACAACTTGACAAGACATGACAAGACAAGACAAGACGAAACAATTTGTCAAGACTAGGCAAGACAACTTGTCAAGACAAGACAAGACATGACAACTTGTCAAGACAAGACAAGACAAGACAACTTGTCAAGACAAGACAAGACAAGACAACTTGTCAAGACAAGACAAGACATGACAACTTGTCAAGACAAGACAAGACATGACAACTTGTCAAGACAAGACAAGACAACTTCTCAAGACAAGACAAGGCAAGACAACTTGTCAAGACAAGACAAGTTAACTTGTCAAGACAAGACAACTTGTCAAGACAATAAAAGACAACACAAGACATGACAAAACAACACAATCAACACAAGACAACACAAGACAACACAACACAAGACAACACAAGATAAGACAATAAAATTGTCAAGACAATACACGACAACTTGTCAAAACAAGTCAACTTGTCAAGACAAGAAAAGTCAAGACAAGACAACTTGTCAAGACAAGACAAGACAAGACAACTTGTCTAGACAAGGCAAGCAAGACAAGACAAGACAAGACAAGACAAGACAAGACAACTGGTCAAAACAAGACAAGACAACTTGTCAAGACAAGACAAGACATGACAACTTGTCAAGACAAGACAAGACAACTTGTCAAGACAAGACAAGACAACTTTTCAAGACAAGACCAGACATGACAATTTGTTAAGACAAGACAAGACAAGAAAAGACAAGATAACTTGTCAAGACAAGGCAATACAACTTGTCAAGACAAGACAAGTTAACTTATCAAGACAAGACAACTTGTCAAGACAAGACAACTTGTCAAGACAATACAAGACAAGACAAGACAACACAACACAACACAACACAATCAACACAAGACAACACAACACAACAAAACACAACACAAGACAATACAAGACAAGACAGACAATAAAATTGTCAAGACAAGACAGGACAACTTGTCAAAACAAGACAACTTGTCAAGACAAGACAACTTGTCAAGACAAGACAACTTGTCAAGACAAGACAAGACAACTTTTCAAGACAAGCAAGATAAGACCAGACAAGAGAAGACAAGACAAGACAAGACAAGACAAGAGAGGACAAGACAGGACCACACAACTTGTCACGACAAGACAAGACAAGACAACTTGTCAATACAAGACAATTTCTCAAGACAAGACAAGACATCTTGTCAAGACAAAACAAGACAAGACAACTTCTCAAGACAATACAAGACAAGACAACGTGTCAAGACAAGACAAAACAAGACAACTTGTCTAGACAAGACAAGACAAAACAACTTGTCAAGACAAGACAAATTAACTTGTCAAGTCAAGATAACCTGTCAGGACAATACAAGACAAGACAAGACAACACAAAACAATACAACACAACACAACACAACAAATAAAATTGTCAATACAAGACACGACAACTTGTCAAAACAAGACAACTTGTCAAGACAAGAAAAGACAAGAAAAGACAACTTGTTAAGACAAGACAAGACCAGACAACTTGTCAAGACAAGACAAGAGAAGCCAACTTGTCAAGACAAGACAAGACAACATGCCAAGACAAGACAAGACAAGACAAGACCAGACTTGTCCTGTCAAGACAAGACAAGACAATACAAGACAACAGAACACAACATAACACAACACAAGACAAGTCGCCAAGACAAGACAACTTGCCAAGACAAGACAAGACAAGAGAACTTGTCAAGACAAGACAAAATAAACAACTTGTCAAGACAAGACATGACAACTTGTCAAGACAAAACAAGACAAGACAAGACAAGAAAACTTGTCAAGACAAGGCAACTTGCCACGACAAGACAAGACAACTTGTCAAGACAATACAAGACAACACAACACAACACAACACAACACAACACAACACAAGAAAAGACAAGACAAGACAAGACAAGACAAGACAAGACAAGACAAGACAAGACAAGAAAATTGTCAAGACAAGATACGACAACTTGTCAAGACAAGAAAAGACAGGACAAGACAACTTGTCAAGACAAGAAAAGACAACTTGTTAAGAAAAGACAAGACAACTTGTCAAGACAAGACAAGACAAGACAAGACAACTTGTCAAGACAAGACAAGGCAAGACAACTAGTCAAGACAAGACAAGTTAACTTGTTAAGACAAGACAACCTGTCAGGACAATACAAGACAACACAACACAACACAACACAAGAAAATTGTCAAGACAAGATACGACAACTTGCGAAAACAAGATAACTTGTCAAGACAAGAAAAGACAAGACAAGACAACTTGATAAGACAAGACAAGACAAGACGAGACAATTTGTCAAGACAAGGCAAGACAACTTGTCAAGAAAAGTCAAGACATGACAACTTGTCAAGACAAGTCAAGACAAGACAACTTGTCAAGACAAGACAAGACAAGACAACTTGTCTAGGCAAGACAACTGGTCAAGACAAGACAAGACAACTTGTCAAGACAAGACAAGACAACTTGTCAAGACAAGACAAGACAAGACATGACAACTTGTCAAGACAAGACAAGACAAGACAACTTGTCAAGACAAGACAAGACAACTTGTGAAGACAAGACAAGACAATAAAAGACAAGATAACTTGTCAAGACAAGGCAAGACAACTTGTCAAGACAAGACAAGTTAACTTGTCAAGACAAGACAACTTGTCAAGACAATACAAGACAAGACAAGACAAGACAAGACAAGACAACACAACGCAACACAACACAATCAACACAAGACAACACAACACAACACAACACAAGACAATACAAGACAAGACAGACAATAAAATTGTCAAGACAAGACAGGAGAACTTGTCAAAACAAGATAACTTGTCAAGACAAGAAAAGACAAGACAAGACAACTTGTCAAGACAAGACAAAACAAGGCAAGACAAGACAACTTGTCAAGACAAGGAAATACAACTTGTCAAGACAAGACAACTTGTCAAGACAAGACAAGACAACTTGTCAAGAGACGACAGGACAACTTGTCAAGGCAAGTGAAGACAATTTGTCAAGACAAGACAAGACAACTTGTCAAGACAAGACAAGACAACTTGTCAAGACAAGACAAGACAAGACAAATTGTCAAGACAAGACAAAACAACTTGTCAAGACAAGAAAAGACAACTTGTCAAGACAAGACAAGATAACTTGTCAAGACAAGACAAGACATGATAACTTGTCAAAACAAGATAACTTGTCAAGACAAGAAAAGACAACACAAGACAACTTGACAAGACAAGACAAGACAAGACAAGACGAGACAATTTGTCAAGACAAGGCAAGACAACTTGTCAAGACAAGACAAGACATGATAATTTGTCAAAACAAGACAAGACAACTTGTCAAGACAAGACAAGACAAGACAACTTGTCAAGACAAGACAAGACATGACAAGTTGTCAATACAAGACAAGACAACTTGTCAAGACAAGACAAGACAAGACAAGACAAGACAAGACAAGACAAGACATGACAAAACAACACAAGACAACACAACACAACACAACACAACACAAGACAAGACAATAAAATTGTCAAGACAATACACGACAACTTGTCAAAACAAGACAACTTGTCAAGACAAGAAAAGTCAAGACAAGAGAACTTGTCAAGACAAGACAAGACAAGACAACTTGTCTAGACAAGGCAAGACAAGATAAGACAAGACAACTGGTCAAGACAAGACAAGACATGACAACTTGTCAAGACAAGACAAGACAAGACAACTTGTCAAGACAAGACAACTTGTCAAGACAAGACAACTTGTCAAGACAAGACAACTTGTCAAGACAAGACAACTTGTCAAGACAAGACAAGACAAGACAAGACAACTTGCCAAGACAAGACAAGACAACTTGTCAAGACAAGACAAGACAATACAACTTGTCAGGACAAGACAAAAAAACTTCTCAACACAAGACAAGACAAGACAGCTTGTCTAGACAAGACAAGACAAGACATTTGTCAAGACAAGACAAGACAACTTGTCAAGACAAGACAAAACAACTTTGTCAAGACAAGACTAGACAACTTGTCAAGAAAAGACAAGACAAGACATGACAAATTGTCAAGACAAGACAAGACAAGACAAATTGTCAGGACAAGACAAGACAACTTGTCAAGACAAGGCAAGACAACTTGTCAAGACAAGACAAGACAACTTGTCAAGAGACGACAGGACAACTTGGCAAGGCAAGACAAGATAACTTCTCAAGACAAGACAACTTGTCAATACAAGACAATACAAGACAAGACAAGACAAGACAAGACAACTTGTTAAGACAAGACAAGACAACTCGTCAAGACAAGACAAGACAACTTGTCAAGACAAGACTAGACAACTTGTCAAGAAAAGACAAGACAAGACATGACAACTTGTCAAGACAAGACAAGACAAGACAAGACAAATTGTCAAGACAAGACAAGACAACTTGTCAAGACAAGGCAAGACAACTTGTCAAGACAAGACAAGACAACTTGTCAAGACAAGACAACTTGTCAAGACAAGACAAGACAATACAACTTGTCAAGAGAATACAAAACAAATTCTCAACACAAGACAAGACAGCTTGTCTAGACAAGACAAGACAAGACATTTGTCAAGTCAAGACAAGACAACTTGTCAAGATAAGAAAAGACAAGATAACTTCTCAAGGCAAGACAACTTGTCAATACAAGACAATACAAGACAAGACAAGACAAGACATGACAAGACAACTTGTCAAGACAAGACAAGACAACTTGTCAAGACAAGACAAGACAACTTGTCAAGACAAGACAATACAAGACATGACAACTTGTCAAGACAAGACAAGACAAGACAAGACAAATTGTCAAGACAAGACAACTTGTCAAGACAAGACAACTTGTCAAGACAAGACAAGACAAGATAACTTCTCAAGACAAGACAACTTGTCAATACAAGACAATACAAGACAAGACAAGACAAGACCACTTGTCAAGACAAGACAAGACAACTTGTCAAGACAAGAAAACTTGTCAAGACAAGACAAGTCAACTTGTCAAAACAAGACAAGACAAGACAACATGTCAAGACAAGACAAGACAACTTGTCAAGACAAGACAAGACATGACAACTTGTCAAGACAAGACAAGACAAGACAACTTGTCAAGACAAGACAAGGCAAGAAAACTTGTCAAGACAAGACAAGTTAACTTGTTAAGACAAGACAACCTGTCAGGACAACACAAGACAACACAACACAACACAACACAACACAACACAAGAAAATTGTCAAGACAGACACGACAACTTGTCAAAACAAGAAAACTTGTCAAGACAAGTAAAGGCAAGACAAGACAACTTGACAAGACAAGTCAAGACAAGATAAAACGAAACAATTTGTCAAGACAAGGTAAGACAACTTGTCAAGACAAGACAAGACATGACAACTTGTCAAGACAAGACAAGACAAGACAACTTGTCAAGACAAGACAAGACATGACAACTTGTCAAGACAAGACAAGACAACTTGTCAAGACAAGACAAGACAAGACAACTTGTCAAGACAAGACAAGACAACTTGTCAAGACAAGACAAGACAACTTGTCAAGACAAGACAAGACAACTTGCCAAGACAAGACAAATTGTCAAGACAAGAAAAGACAAGACTAGATAACTTGTCAAGAGAAGACAAAACAAGACAACTTGTCAAGACAAGACAAAACAAAACAAGACAACTTGTCAAGACAAGACAAGACAAAACAAAACAAAACAAAAATTGTCAAGACAACGCAAGACAAAACAAGACAAGACAACTGGTCAATACAAGACAAGACAACTGGTCAAGACAAGACAAGACAACTGGTCAAGAGAAGACAAGACAACTTGTCAAGACAAGGAAAGACAAGACAACTTGTCAAGACAAGACAAGACAAGATAACTTCTCAAGACAAGACAACTTGTCAATACAAGACAATACAATACAAGACAAACAAGACAAGACCACTTGTCAAGACAAGACAAGACAACTTGTCAAGACAAGAAAACTTGTCAAGACAAGAGAAGTCAACTTGTCAAAACAAGACAAGACAAGACAACATGTCAAGACAAGACAAGACAACTTGTCAAGACAAGACAAGACATGACAACTTGTCAAGACAACACAAGACAAGACAACTTGTCAAGACAAGACAAGGCAAGAAAACTTGTCAAGACAAGACAAGTTAACTTGTTAAGACAAGACAACCTGTCAGGACAATACAAGACAAGACAACACAACACAACACAACACAACACAAGAAAATTGTCAAGACAGACACGACAACTTGTCAAAACAAGAAAACTTGTCAAGACAAGTAAAGGCAAGACAAGACAACTTGACAAGACAAGTCAAGACAAGATAAGACGAAACAATTTGTCAAGACAAGGTAAGACAACTTGTCAAGACAAGACAAGACATGACAACTTGTCAAGACAAGACAAGACAAGACAACTTGTCAAGACAAGACAAGACATGACAACTTGTCAAGACAAGACAAGACAACTTGTCAAGACAAGACAAGACAAGACAAGACAACTTGTCAAGACAAGACAAGACAAGACAACTTGTCAAGACAAGACAAGACAACTTGTCAAGACAAGACAAGACAACTTGTCAAGACAAGACAAATTGTCAAGACAAGAAAAGACAAGACTAGATAACTTGTCAAGACAAGACAAAACAAGACAACTTGTCAAGACAAGACAAAACAAAACAAAACAAGACAACTTGTCAAGACAAGACAAGACAAAACAAAACAAAACAAAAATTGTCAAGACAAGGCAAGACAAGACAAGACAAGACAACTGGTCAATACAAGACAAGACAACTGGTCAAGACAAGACAAGACAACTGGTCAAGAGAAGACAAGACAACTTGTCAAGACAAGGAAAGACAAGACAACTTGTCAAGACAAGACAAGACAACTTGTCAAGACAAGACAAGACAAGACAACTTGTGAAGACAAGGCAAGACATGACAAGACAACTGGTCAAGACAAGACAACTTGCCAAGACAAGACAAGACAACTTGTCAAGACAAGACAAAACAACTTGTCAAGACAAGACAAGACAACTTGTGAAGACAAGGCAAGACAAGACAAGACAAGACAACTGGTCAAGACAAGACAAGACAACTTGTCAAGACAAGACAAGACAAGACAACTTGTCAAGACAAGACAAGACAACTTGTCAAGACAAGACAAGACAAGACAAGACAACTTGTCAAGACAAGACAAGACATGACAACTTGTCAAGACAAGACAAGACAACTTGTCAAGACAAGACAAGACAACTTGTCAAGACAAGACAAGACAACTTGTCAAGACAAGACAAGACACCTTGTCAAGACAAGACAAGACAACTTGTCAACACAAGACAAGACAACTTGTCAAGACAAGACAAGGCAACTTGTCAAGACAAGATAACTTGTCAAGACAACTTGTCAAGAGAAGACAACTTGTCAAGACAACTTGTCAAGACAACTTGTCAAGACAACTTGTCACGACAACTTGTCAAGACAACTTGTCAAGACAACTTGTCAAGACAACTTGTCAAGACAACTTGTCAAGACAACTTGTCATGACAAGACAAGACACCTTGTCAAGACAAGACAAGACAACTTGTCAACACAAGACAAGACAACTTTTCAAGACAAGACAAGGCAACTTGTCAAAACAAGATAACTTGTCAAGACAACTTGTCAAGAGAAGACAACTTGACAAGACAACTTGTCAAGACAACTTGTCAAGACAACTTGTCAAGACAACTTGTCAAGACAACTTGTCAAGACAACTTGTCAAGACAACTTGTCAAGACAAGACAACTTGTCAAGACAAGACAACTTGTCAAGACAACTTGTCAAGACAACTTGTCAAGACAAGACAACTTGTCAAGACAAGACAACTTGTCAAGACAACTTGTCAAGACAAGACAACTTGTCATGACAACTTGTCAAGACAACTAATCAAGACAAGACAACTTGTCAAGACAACTTTTCAAGACAAGACAACTTGTCAAGACAAGACAACTTGTCAAGACAAGACAACTTGTCAAGACAAGACAACTTGTCAAGACAAGACAACTTGTCAAGACAAGACAACTTGTCAAGACAAGACAACTTGTCAAGACAAGACAACTTGTCAAGACAAGACAACTTGTCAAGACAAGACAACTTGTCAAGACAAGACAAATTGTCAAGACAAGACAACTTGTCAAGACAAGACAACTTGTCAAGACAAGACAACTTGTCAAGACAACTTGTCAAGACAAGACAACTTGTCAAGACAACTTGTCAAGACAAGACAACTTGTCAAGACAAGACAACTTGTCAAGACAACTTGTCAAGACAACTTGTCAAGACAAGACAACTTGTCAAGACAACTTGTCAAGACAAGACAACTTGTCATGACAACTTGTCAAGACAACTAATCAAGACAAGACAACTTGTCAAGACAACTTGTCAAGACAAGACAACTTGTCAAGACAAGACAACTTGTCAAGACAAGACAACTTGTCAAGACAAGACAACTTGTCAAGACAAGACAACTTGTCAAGACAAGACAACTTGTGAAGACAAGACAACTTGTCAAGACAAGACAACTTGTCAAGACAAGACAACTTGTAAAGACAAGACAACTTGTCAAGACAAGACAACTTGTCAAGACAAGACAACTTGTCAAGACAAGACAAATTGTCAAGACAAGACAACTTGTCAAGACAAGACAACTTGTCAAGACAAGACAACTTGTCAAGACAACTTGTCAAGACAAGACAACTTGTCAAGACAACTTGTCAAGACAAGACAACTTGTCAAGACAACTTGTCAAGACAAGACAAGTTGTCAAGACAAGACAACTTGTCAAGACAACTTGTCAAGTAACTTGTCAAGACAACTTGTCAAGACAACTTGTCAAGGCAACTTGTCAAGACAACTTGTCAAGACAACTTGTCAAGACAAGACAAAACAACTTGTCAAGTCAAGACAAGACAACTTGTGAAGACAAGGCAAGACAAGACAAGACAAGACAACTGGTCAAGACAAGACAAGACAACTTGTCAAGACAAGACAAGATAAGTCAACTTGTCAAGACAAGACAAGACAAGTTGTCAAGACAACACAAATTGTCAAGACAAGAAAAGACAAGACTAGATAACTTATTAAGAGAAGACAAAACAAGACAACTTGTCAAGACAAGACAAAACAAAACAAAACAAGACAACTTGTCAAGACAAGACAAGACAAAACAAAACAAAACAAAAATTGTCAAGACAACGCAAGACAAGACAAGACAAGACAAGACAACTGGTCAATACAAGCAAGACAACTGGTCAAGACAAGACAAGACAACTGGTCAAGAGAAGACAAGACAACTTGTCAAGACAAGGAAAGACAAGACAACTTGTCAAGACAAGACAAGACAACTTGTCAAGACAAGACAAGACAAGACAACTTGTGAAGACAAGGCAAGACATGACAAGACAACTGGTCAAGACAAGACAACTTGCCAAGACAAGACAAGACAACTTGTCAAGACAAGACAAAACAACTTGTCAAGTCAAGACAAGACAACTTGTGAAGACAAGGCAAGACAAGACAAGACAAGACAACTGGTCAAGACAAGACAAGACAACTTGTCAAGACAAGACAAGACAAGTCAACTTGTCAAGACAAGACAAGACAACTTGTCAAGACAAGACAAGACAAGACAAGACAACTTGTCAAGACAAGACAAGACATGACAACTTGTCAAGACAAGACAAGACAACTTGTCAAGACAAGACAAGACAACTTGTCAAGACAAGACAAGACAACTTGTCAAGACAAGACAACTTGTCAAGACAAGACAACTTGTCAAGACAACTTGTCAAGACAACTTGTCAAGACAAGACAACTTGTCAAGACAAGACAACTTGTCAAGACAACTTGTCAAGACAAGACAACTTGTCATGACAACTTGTCAAGACAACTAATCAAGACAAGACAACTTGTCAAGACAACTTTTCAAGACAAGACAACTTGTCAAGACAAGACAACTTGTCAAGACAAGACAACTTGTCAAGACAAGACAACTTGTCAAGACAAGACAACTTGTCAAGGCAAGACAACTTGTCAAGACAAGACAACTTGTCAAGACAAGACAACTTGTCAAGACAAGACAACTTGTCAAGACAAGACAACTTGTCAAGACAAGACAACTTGTCAAGACAAGACAACTTGTCAAGACAAGACAAATTGTCAAGACAAGACAACTTGTCAAGACAAGACAACTTGTCAAGACAAGACAACTTGTCAAGACAACTTGTCAAGACAAGACAACTTGTCAAGACAACTTGTCAAGACAAGACAACTTGTCAAGACAAGACAACTTGTCAAGACAACTTGTCAAGACAACTTGTCAAGACAAGACAACTTGTCAAGACAACTTGTCAAGACAAGACAACTTGTCATGACAACTTGTCAAGACAACTAATCAAGACAAGACAACTTGTCAAGACAACTTGTCAAGACAAGACAACTTGTCAAGACAAGACAACTTGTCAAGACAAGACAACTTGTCAAGACAAGACAACTTGTCAAGACAAGACAACTTGTCAAGACAAGACAACTTGTGAAGACAAGACAACTTGTCAAGACAAGACAACTTGTCAAGACAAGACAACTTGTAAAGACAAGACAACTTGTCAAGACAAGACAACTTGTCAAGACAAGACAACTTGTCAAGACAAGACAAATTGTCAAGACAAGACAACTTGTCAAGACAAGACAACTTGTCAAGACAAGACAACTTGTCAAGACAACTTGTCAAGACAAGACAACTTGTCAAGACAACTTGTCAAGACAAGACAACTTGTCAAGACAACTTGTCAAGACAAGACAAGTTGTCAAGACAACTTGTCAAGACAACTTGTCAAGTAACTTGTCAAGACAACTTGTCAAGACAACTTGTCAAGACAACTTGTCAAGGCAACTTGTCAAGACAACTTGTCAAGACAACTTGTCAAGACAACTTGTCAAGACAAGACAAAACAACTTGTCAAGTCAAGACAAGACAACTTGTGAAGACAAGGCAAGACAAGACAAGACAAGACAACTGGTCAAGACAAGACAAGACAACTTGTCAAGACAAGACAAGATAAGTCAACTTGTCAAGACAAGACAAGACAACTTGTCAAGACAACACAAATTGTCAAGACAAGAAAAGACAAGACTAGATAACTTATTAAGAGAAGACAAAACAAGACAACTTGTCAAGACAAGACAAAACAAAACAAAACAAGACAACTTGTCAAGACAAGACAAGACAAAACAAAACAAAACAAAAATTGTCAAGACAACGCAAGACAAGACAAGACAAGACAAGACAACTGGTCAATACAAGCAAGACAACTGGTCAAGACAAGACAAGACAACTGGTCAAGAGAAGACAAGACAACTTGTCAAGACAAGGAAAGACAAGACAACTTGTCAAGACAAGACAAGACAACTTGTCAAGACAAGACAAGACAAGACAACTTGTGATGACAAGGCAAGACATGACAAGACAACTGGTCAAGACAAGACAACTTGCCAAGACAAGAAAAGACAACTTGTCAAGACAAGACAAAACAACTTGTCAAGTCAAGACAAGACAACTTGTGAAGACAAGGCAAGACAAGACAAGACAAGACAACTGGTCAAGACAAGACAAGACAACTTGTCAAGACAAGACAAGACAAGTCAACTTGTCAAGACAAGACAAGACAACTTGTCAAGACAAGACAAGACAAGACAAGACAACTTGTCAAGACAAGACAAGACATGACAACTTGTCAAGACAAGACAAGACAACTTGTCAAGACAAGACAAGACAACTTGTCAAGACAAGACAAGACAACTTGTCAAGACAAGACAAGACACCTTGTCAAGACAAGACAAGACAACTTGTCAACACAAGACAAGACAACTTGTCAAGACAAGACAAGGCAACTTGTCAAGACAAGATAACTTGTCAAGACAACTTGTCAAGAGAAGACAACTTGTCAAGACAACTTGTCAAGACAACTTGTCAAAACAACTTGTCACGACAACTTGTCAAGACAACTTGTCAAGACAACTTGTCAAGACAACTTGTCAAGACAACTTGTCAAGACAACTTGTCAAGACAACTTGTCATGACAAGACAAGACACCTTGTCAAGACAAGACAAGACAACTTGTCAACACAAGACAAGACAACTTTTCAAGACAAGACAAGGCAACTTGTCAAAACAAGATAACTTGTCAAGACAACTTGTCAAGAGAAGACAACTTGACAAGACAACTTGTCAAGACAACTTGTCAAGACAACTTGTCAAGACAACTTGTCAAGACAACTTGTCAAGACAACTTGTCAAGACAAGACAACTTGTCAAGACAAGACAACTTGTCAAGACAACTTGTCAAGACAACTTGTCAAGACAAGACAACTTGTCAAGACAAGACAACTTGTCAAGACAACTTGTCAAGACAAGACAACTTGTCATGACAACTTGTCAAGACAACTAATCAAGACAAGACAACTTGTCAAGACAACTTTTCAAGACAAGACAACTTGTCAAGACAAGACAACTTGTCAAGACAAGACAACTTGTCAAGACAAGACAACTTGTCAATACAAGACAACTTGTCAAGACAAGACAACTTGTCAAGACAAGACAACTTGTCAAGACAAGACAACTTGTCAAGACAAGACAAATTGTCAAGACAAGACAACTTGTCAAGACAAGACAACTTGTCAAGACAAGACAACTTGTCAAGACAACTTGTCAAGACAAGACAACTGGTCAAGACAACTTGTCAAGACAAGACAACTTGTCAAGACAACTTGTCAAGACAACTTGTCAAGACAAGACAACTTGTCAAGACAACTTGTCAAGACAAGACAACTTGTCATGACAACTTGTCAAGACAACTTGTCAAGACAAGACAACTTGTCAAGACAACTTGTCAAGACAAGACAACTTGTCAAGACAAGACAACTTGTCAAGACAAGACAACTTGTCAAGACAAGACAACTTGTCAAGACAAGACAACTTGTCAAGACAAGACAACTTGTCAAGACAAGACAACTTGTCAAGACAAGACAACTTGTCAAGACAAGACAACTTGTCAAGACAAGACAACTTGTCAAGACAAGACAACTTGTCAAGACAACTTGTCAAGACAAGACAACTTGTCAAGACAACTTGTCAAGACAAGACAACTGGTCAAGACAACTTGTCAAGACAAGACAACTTGTCAAGACAACTTGTCAAGACAACTTGTCAAGACAAGACAACTTGTCAAGACAACTTGTCAAGACAAGACAACTTGTCATGACAACTTGTCAAGACAACTAATCAAGACAAGCCAACTTGTCAAGACAACTTGTCAAGACAAGACAACTTGTCAAGATAAGACAACTTGTCAAGACAAGACAACTTGTCAAGACAAGACAACTTGTCAAGACAAGACAACTTGTCAAGACAAGACAACTTGTCAAGACAAGACAACTTGTCAAGACAAGACAACTTGTAAAGACAAGACAACTTGTCAAGACAAGACAACTTGTCAAGACAAGACAACTTGTCAAGACAAGACAAATTGTCAAGACAAGACAACTTGTCAAGACAAGACAACTTGTCAAGACAAGACAACTTGTCAAGACAACTTGTCAAGACAAGACAACTTGTCAAGACAACTTGTCAAGACAAGACAACTTGTCAAGACAACTTGTCAAGACAAGACAAGCTGTCAAGACAACTTGTCAAGACAACTTGTCAAGTAACTTGTCAAGACAACTTGTCAAGACAACTTGTCAAGGCAACTTGTCAAGACAACTTGTCAAGACAACTTGTCAAGACAAGACAAAACAACTTGTCAAGTCAAGACAAGACAACTTGTCAAGACAAGACAAGATAAGTCAACTTGTCAAGACAAGACAAGACAACTTGTCAAGACAACACAAATTGTCAAGACAAGAAAAGACAAGACTAGATAACTTGTCAAGACAAGACAAAACAAAACAAAACAAAACAAGTCAACTTGTCAAGACAAGACAAGACAACTTGTCAAGACAAGACAAGACAAGACAAGACAACTTGTCAAGACAAGACAAGACATGACAACTTGTCAAGACAAGACAAGACAACTTGTCAAGACAAGACAAGACAACTTGTCAAGACAAGACAAGACAACTTGTCAAGACAAGACAAGACACCTTGTCAAGACAAGACAAGACAACTTGTCAACACAAGACAAGACAACTTGTCAAGACAAGACAAGGCAACTTGTCAAGATAATATAACTTGTCAAGACAACTTGTCAAGAGAAGACAACTTGTCAAGACAACTTGTCAAGACAACTTGTCAAGACAACTTGTCACGACAACTTGTCAAGACAACTTGTCAAGACAACTTGTCAAGACAACTTGTCAAGACAACTTGTCAAGACAAGACAAGACACCTTGACAAGACAAGACAAGACAACTTGTCAACACAAGACAAGACAACTTTTCAAGACAAGACAAGGCAACTTGTCAAGACAAGATAACTTGTCAAGACAACTTGTCAAGAGAAGACAACTTGTCAAGACAACTTGTCAAGACAATTTGTCAAGACAACTTGACAAGACAACTTGTCAAGACAACTTGTCAAGACAACTTGTCAAGACAACTTGTCAAGACAAGACAACTTGTCAAGACAAGACAACTTGTCAAGACAACTTGTCAAGACAACTTGTCAAGACAACTTGTCAAGACAACTTGTCAAGACAACTTGTCAAGACAACTTGTCAAGACAAGACAACTTGTCAAGACAAGACAACTTGTCAAGACAACTTGTCAAGACAAGACAACTTGTCATGACAACTTGTCAAGACAACTAATCAAGACAAGACAACTTGTCAAGACAACTTTTCAAGACAAGACAACTTGTCAAGACAAGACAACTTGTCAAGACAAGACAACTTGTCAAGACAAGACAACTTGTCAAGACAAGACAACTTGTCAAGACAAGACAACTTGTCAAGACAAGACAACTTGTCAAGACAAGACAACTTGTCAAGACAAGACAACTTGTCAAGACAAGACAACTTGTCAAGACAAGACAACTTGTCAAGACAAGACAACTTGTCAAGACAAGACAACTTGTCAAGACAAGACAACTTGTCAAGACAAGACAACTTGTCAAGACAACTTGTCAAGACAACTTGTCAAGACAACTTGTCAAGACAAGACAACTTGTCAAGACAACTTGTCAAGACAAGACAACTTGTCAAGACAACTTGTCAAGACAAGACAACTTGTCAAGACAACTTGTCAAGACAAGACAACTTGTCATGACAACTTGTCAAGACAACTAATCAAGACAAGACAACTTGTCAAGACAACTTGTCAAGACAAGACAACTTGTCAAGACAAGACAACTTGTCAAGACAAGACAACTTGTCAAGACAAGACAACTTGTCAAGACAAGACAACTTGTCAAGACAAGACAACTTGTCAAGACAAGACAACTTGTCAAGACAAGACAACTTGTCAAGACAAGACAACTTGTCAAGACAAGACAACTTGTCAAGACAAGACAACTTGTCAAGACAAGACAACTTGTCAAGACAAGACAACTTGTCAAGACAAGACAAATTGTCAAGACAAGACAACTTGTCAAGACAACTTGTCAAGACAACTTGTCAAGACAACTTGTCAAGACAAGACAACTTGTCAAGACAACTTGTCAAGACAAGACAACTTGTCAAGACAACTTGTCAAGACAAGACAACTTGTCAAGACAAGACAACTTGTCAAGACAACTTGTCAAGACAACTTGTCAAGACAAGACAACTTGTCAAGACAACTTGTCAAGACAAGACAACTTGTCATGACAAATTGTCAAGACAAATAATCAAGACAAGACAACTTGTCAAGACAACTTGTCAAGACAAGACAACTTGTCAAGACAAGACAACTTGTCAAGACAAGACAACTTGTCAAGACAAGACAACTTGTCAAGACAAGACAACTTGTCAAGACAAGACAACTTGTCAAGACAAGACAACTTGTCAAGACAAGACAACTTGTCAAGACAAGACAACTTGTCAAGACAAGACAACTTGTCAAGACAAGACAACTTGTCAAGACAAGACAACTTGTCAAGACAAGACAACTTGTCAAGACAAGACAACTTGTCAAGACAACTTGTCAAGACAAGACAACTTGTCAAGACAACTTGTCAAGACAACTTGTCAAGACAACTTGTCAAGACAACTTGTCAAGACAAGACAACTTGTCAGGACAACTTGTCAAGACAAGACAAGTTGTCAAGACAACTTGTCAAGACAACTTGTCAAGTAACTTGTCAAGACAACTTGTCAAGACAACTTGTCAAGGCAACTTGTCAAGACAACTTGTCAAGACAACTTGTCAAGACAACTTGTCAAGACAACTTGTCAAGACAACACAAATTGTCAAGACAAGAAAAGACAAGACTAGATAACTTGTCAAGAGAAGACAAAACAAGACAACTTGTCAAGACAAGACAAAACAAAACAAGACAACTTGTCAAGACAAGACAAGACAAAACAAAACAACTTGTCAAGACAAGACAAGACATGACAACTTGTCAAGACAAGACAAGACAACTTGTCAAGACAAGACAAGACAACTTGTCAAGACAAGACAAGACAACTTGTCAAGACAAGACAAGACACCTTGTCAAGACAAGACAAGACAACTTGTCAACACAAGACAAGACAACTTGTCAAGACAAGACAAGGCAACTTGTCAAGACAATATAACTTGTCAAGACAACTTGTCAAGAGAAGACAACTTGTCAAGACAACTTGTCAAGACAACTTGTCAAGACAACTTGTCAAGACAACTTGTCACGACAACTTGTCAAGACAACTTGTCAAGACAACTTGTCAAGACAACTTGTCAAGACAACTTGTCAAGACAACTTGTCAAGACAAGACAAGACACCTTGTCAAGACAAGACAAGACAACTTGTCAACACAAGACAAGACAACTTTTCAAGACAAGACAAGGCAACTTGTCAAGACAAGATAACTTGTCAAGACAACTTGTCAAGAGAAGACAACTTGACAAGACAACTTGTCAAGACAACTTGTCAAGACAACTTGACAAGACAACTTGTCAAGACAACTTGTCAAGACAACTTGTCAAGACAACTTGTCAAGACAAGACAACTTGTCAAGACAAGACAACTTGTCAAGACAAGACAACTTGTCAAGACAACTTGTCAAGACAACTTGTCAAGACAACTTGTCAAGACAAGACAACTTGTCAAGACAAGACAACTTGTCAAGACAAGACAACTTGTCAAGACAACTTGTCAAGACAAGACAACTTGTCATGACAACTTGTCAAGACAACTAATCAAGACAAGACAACTTTTCAAGACAAGACAACTTGTCAAGACAAGACAACTTGTCAAGACAAGACAACTTGTCAAGACAAGACAACTTGTCAAGACAAGACAACTTGTCAAGACAAGACAACTTGTCAAGACAAGACAACTTGTCAAGACAAGACAACTTGTCAAGACAAGACAACTTGTCAAGACAAGACAACTTGTCAAGACAAGACAACTTGTCAAGACAAGACAACTTGTCAAGACAAGACAACTTGTCAAGACAACTTGTCAAGACAACTTGTCAAGACAAGACAACTTGTCAAGACAACTTGTCAAGACAAGACAACTTGTCAAGACAACTTGTCAAGACAAGACAACTTGTCAAGACAACTTGTCAAGACAACTTGTCAAGACAAGACAACTTGTCAAGACAACTTGTCAAGACAAGACAACTTGTCATGACAACTTGTCAAGACAACTAATCAAGACAAGACAACTTGTCAAGACAACTTGTCAAGACAAGACAACTTGTCAAGACAAGACAACTTGTCAAGACAAGACAACTTGTCAAGACAAGACAACTTGTCAAGACAAGACAACTTGTCAAGACAAGACAACTTGTCAAGACAAGACAACTTGTCAAGACAAGACAACTTGTCAAGACAAGACAACTTGTCAAGACAAGACAACTTGTCAAGACAAGACAACTTGTCAAGACAAGACAACTTGTCAAGACAAGACAAATTGTCAAGACAAGACAACTTGTCAAGACAACTTGTCAAGACAACTTGTCAAGACAAGACAACTTGTCAAGACAACTTGTCAAGACAAGACAACTTGTCAAGACAACTTGTCAAGACAAGACAACTTGTCAAGACAACTTGTCAAGACAACTTGTCAAGACAAGACAACTTGTCAAGACAACTTGTCAAGACAAGACAACTTGTCATGACAACTTGTCAAGACAACTAATCAAGACAAGACAACTTGTCAAGACAACTTGTCAAGACAAGACAACTTGTCAAGACAAGACAACTTGTCAAGACAAGACAACTTGTCAAGACAAGACAACTTGTCAAGACAAGACAACTTGTCAAGACAAGACAACTTGTCATGATAAGACAACTTGTCAAGACAAGACAACTTGTCAAGACAAGACAACTTGTCAAGACAAGACAACTTGTCAAGACAAGACAACTTGTCAAGACAAGACAACTTGTCAAGACAAGACAACTTGTCAAGACAAGACAAATTGTCAAGACAAGACAACTTGTCAAGACAAGACAACTTGTCAAGACAAGACAACTTGTCAAGACAAGACAACTTGTCAAGACAACTTGTCAAGACAAGACAACTTGTCAAGACAACTTGTCAAGACAAGACAAGTTGTCAAGACAACTTGTCAAGACAACTTGTCAAGTAACTTGTCAAGACAACTTGTCAAGACAACTTGTCAAGGCAACTTGTCAAGACAACTTGTCAAGACAACTTGTCAAGACAACTTGTCAAGACAACTTGTCAAGACAACACAAATTGTCAAGACAAGAAAAGACAAGACTAGATAACTTGTCAAGAGAAGACAAAACAAGACAACTTGTCAAGACAAGACAAAACAAAACAAGACAACTTGTCAAGACAAGACAAGACAAAACAAAACAACTTGTCAAGACAAGACAAGACATGACAACTTGTCAAGACAAGACAAGACAACTTGTCAAGACAAGACAAGACAACTTGTCAAGACAAGACAAGACAACTTGTCAAGACAAGACAAGACACCTTGTCAAGACAAGACAAGACAACTTGTCAACACAAGACAAGACAACTTGTCAAGACAAGACAAGGCAACTTGTCAAGACAATATAACTTGTCAAGACAACTTGTCAAGAGAAGACAACTTGTCAAGACAACTTGTCAAGACAACTTGTCAAGACAACTTGTCACGACAACTTGTCAAGACAACTTGTCAAGACAACTTGTCAAGACAACTTGTCAAGACAACTTGTCAAGACAAGACAAGACACCTTGTCAAGACAAGACAAGACAACTTGTCAACACAAGACAAGACAACTTTTCAAGACAAGACAAGGCAACTTGTCAAGACAAGATAACTTGTCAAGACAACTTGTCAAGAGAAGACAACTTGACAAGACAACTTGTCAAGACAACTTGTCAAGACAACTTGTCAAGACAACTTGACAAGACAACTTGTCAAGACAACTTGTCAAGACAACTTGTCAAGACAACTTGTCAAGACAAGACAACTTGTCAAGACAAGACAACTTGTCAAGACAACTTGTCAAGACAACTTGTCAAGACAACTTGTCAAGACAAGACAACTTGTCAAGACAAGACAACTTGTCAAGACAAGACAACTTGTCAAGACAAGACAACTTGTCAAGACAAGACAACTTGTCAAGACAAGACAACTTGTCAAGACAAGACAACTTGTCAAGACAAGACAACTTGTCAAGACAAGACAAATTGTCAAGACAAGACAACTTGTCAAGACAACTTGTCAAGACAACTTGTCAAGACAACTTGTCAAGACAAGACAACTTGTCAAGACAACTTGTCAAGACAAGACAACTTGTCAAGACAACTTGTCAAGACAAGACAACTTGTCAAGACAACTTGTCAAGACAACTTGTCAAGACAAGACAACTTGTCAAGACAACTTGTCAAGACAAGACAACTTGTCATGACAACTTGTCAAGACAACTAATCAAGACAAGACAACTTGTCAAGACAACTTGTCAAGACAAGACAACTTGTCAAGACAAGACAACTTGTCAAGACAAGACAACTTGTCAAGACAAGACAACTTGTCAAGACAAGACAACTTGTCAAGACAAGACAACTTGTCAAGATAAGACAACTTGTCAAGACAAGACAACTTGTCAAGACAAGACAACTTGTCAAGACAAGACAACTTGTCAAGACAAGACAACTTGTCAAGACAAGACAACTTGTCAAGACAAGACAACTTGTCAAGACAAGACAAATTGTCAAGACAAGACAACTTGTCAAGACAAGACAACTTGTCAAGACAAGACAACTTGTCAAGACAAGACAACTTGTCAAGACAACTTGTCAAGACAAGACAACTTGTCAAGACAACTTGTCAAGACAAGACAACTTGTCAAGACAACTTGTCAAGACAAGACAAGTTGTCAAGACAACTTGTCAAGACAACTTGTCAAGTAACTTGTCAAGACAACTTGTCAAGACAACTTGTCAAGGCAACTTGTCAAGACAACTTGTCAAGACAACTTGTCAAGACAACTTGTCAAGACAACTTGTCAAGACAACACAAATTGTCAAGACAAGAAAAGACAAGACTAGATAACTTGTCAAGAGAAGACAAAACAAGACAACTTGTCAAGACAAGACAAAACAAAACAAGACAACTTGTCAAGACAAGACAA
Organism: Chrysogorgia sp. JL179-B06; assembly: GCA_035772405.1. NCBI lineage: Eukaryota > Metazoa > Cnidaria > Anthozoa > Scleralcyonacea > Chrysogorgiidae > Chrysogorgia > Chrysogorgia sp. JL179-B06. The sequence continues at coordinate 209,087 of JAYKKM010000129.1, read as the reverse complement.
GACAAAACAAAACAACTTGTCAAGACAAGACAAGACATGACAACTTGTCAAGACAAGACAAGACAACTTGTCAAGACAAGACAAGACAACTTGTCAAGACAAGACAAGACAACTTGTCAAGACAAGACAAGACACCTTGTCAAGACAAGACAAGACAACTTGTCAACACAAGACAAGACAACTTGTCAAGACAAGACAAGGCAACTTGTCAAGACAATATAACTTGTCAAGACAACTTGTCAAGAGAAGACAACTTGTCAAGACAACTTGTCAAGACAACTTGTCAAGACAACTTGTCACGACAACTTGTCAAGACAACTTGTCAAGACAACTTGTCAAGACAACTTGTCAAGACAACTTGTCAAGACAAGACAAGACACCTTGTCAAGACAAGACAAGACAACTTGTCAACACAAGACAAGACAACTTTTCAAGACAATACAAGGCAACTTGTCAAGACAAGATAACTTGTCAAGACAACTTGTCAAGAGAAGACAACTTGACAAGACAACTTGTCAAGACAACTTGTCAAGACAACTTGACAAGACAACTTGTCAAGACAACTTGTCAAGACAACTTGTCAAGACAACTTGTCAAGACAAGACAACTTGTCAAGACAAGACAACTTGTCAAGACAACTTGTCAAGACAACTTGTCAAGACAACTTGTCAAGACAAGACAACTTGTCAAGACAAGACAACTTGTCAAGACAAGACAACTTGTCAAGACAAGACAACTTGTCAAGACAAGACAACTTGTCAAGACAAGACAACTTGTCAAGACAAGACAACTTGTAAAGACAAGACAACTTGTCAAGACAAGACAACTTGTCAAGACAAGACAACTTGTCAAGACAAGACAACTTGTCAAGACAAGACAAATTGTCAAGACAAGACAACTTGTCAAGACAACTTGTCAAGACAACTTGTCAAGACAAGACAACTTGTCAAGACAACTTGTCAAGACAAGACAACTTGTCAAGACAACTTGTCAAGACAAGACAACTTGTCAAGACAACTTGTCAAGACAACTTGTCAAGACAAGACAACTTGTCAAGACAACTTGTCAAGACAAGACAACTTGTCATGACAACTTGTCAAGACAACTAATCAAGACAAGACAACTTGTCAAGACAACTTGTCAAGACAAGACAACTTGTCAAGACAAGACAACTTGTCAAGACAAGACAACTTGTCAAGACAAGACAACTTGTCAAGACAAGACAACTTGTCAAGACAAGACAACTTCTCAAGATAAGACAACTTGTCAAGACAAGACAACTTGTCAAGACAAGACAACTTGTCAAGACAAGACAACTTGTCAAGACAAGACAACTTGTCAAGACAAGACAACTTGTCAAGACAAGACAACTTGTCAAGACAAGACAACTTGTCAAGACAAGACAACTTGTCAAGACAAGACAACTTGTCAAGACAAGACAACTTGTCAAGACAAGACAACTTGTCAAGACAACTTGTCAAGACAAGACAACTTGTCAAGACAACTTGTCAAGACAAGACAACTTGTCAAGACAACTTGTCAAGACAAGACAAGTTGTCAAGACAACTTGTCAAGACAACTTGTCAAGTAACTTGTCAAGACAACTTGTCAAGACAACTTGTCAAGGCAACTTGTCAAGACAACTTGTCAAGACAACTTGTCAAGACAACTTGTCAAGACAACTTGTCAAGACAACACAAATTGTCAAGACAAGAAAAGACAAGACTAGATAACTTGTCAAGAGAAGACAAAACAAGACAACTTGTCAAGACAAGACAAAACAAAACAAGACAACTTGTCAAGACAAGACAAGACAAAACAAAACAACTTGTCAAGACAAGACAAGACATGACAACTTGTCAAGACAAGACAAGACAACTTGTCAAGACAAGACAAGACAACTTGTCAAGACAAGACAAGACAACTTGTCAAGACAAGACAAGACACCTTGTCAAGACAAGACAAGACAACTTGTCAACACAAGACAAGACAACTTTTCAAGACAAGACAAGGCAACTTGTCAAGACAATATAACTTGTCAAGACAACTTGTCAAGAGAAGACAACTTGTCAAGACAACTTGTCAAGACAACTTGTCAAGACAACTTGTCAAGACAACTTGTCACGACAACTTGTCAAGACAACTTGTCAAGACAACTTGTCAAGACAACTTGTCAAGACAACTTGTCAAGACAAGACAAGACACCTTGTCAAGACAAGACAAGACAACTTGTCAACACAAGACAAGACAACTTTTCAAGACAAGACAAGGCAACTTGTCAAGACAAGATAACTTGTCAAGACAACTTGTCAAGAGAAGACAACTTGACAAGACAACTTGTCAAGACAACTTGTCAAGACAACTTGACAAGACAACTTGTCAAGACAACTTGTCAAGACAACTTGTCAAGACAACTTGTCAAGACAAGACAACTTGTCAAGACAAGACAACTTGTCAAGACAACTTGTCAAGACAACTTGTCAAGACAAGACAACTTGTCAAGACAACTTGTCAAGACAAGACAACTTGTCATGACAACTTGTCAAGACAACTAATCAAGACAAGACAACTTGTCAAGACAACTTGTCAAGACAAGACAACTTGTCAAGACAAGACAACTTGTCAAGACAAGACAACTTGTCAAGACAAGACAACTTGTCAAGACAAGACAACTTGTCAAGACAAGACAACTTGTCAAGATAAGACAACTTGTCAAGACAAGACAACTTGTCAAGACAAGACAACTTGTCAAGACAAGACAACTTGTCAAGACAAGACAACTTGTCAAGACAAGACAACTTGTCAAGACAAGACAACTTGTCAAGACAAGACAAATTGTCAAGACAAGACAACTTGTCAAGACAAGACAACTTGTCAAGACAAGACAACTTGTCAAGACAAGACAACTTGTCAAGACAACTTGTCAAGACAAGACAACTTGTCAAGACAACTTGTCAAGACAAGACAACTTGTCAAGACAACTTGTCAAGACAAGACAAGTTGTCAAGACAACTTGTCAAGACAACTTGTCAAGTAACTTGTCAAGACAACTTGTCAAGACAACTTGTCAAGGCAACTTGTCAAGACAACTTGTCAAGACAACTTGTCAAGACAACTTGTCAAGACAACTTGTCAAGACAACACAAATTGTCAAGACAAGAAAAGACAAGACTAGATAACTTGTCAAGAGAAGACAAAACAAGACAACTTGTCAAGACAAGACAAAACAAAACAAGACAACTTGTCAAGACAAGACAAGACAAAACAAAACAACTTGTCAAGACAAGACAAGACATGACAACTTGTCAAGACAAGACAAGACAACTTGTCAAGACAAGACAAGACAACTTGTCAAGACAAGACAAGACAACTTGTCAAGACAAGACAAGACACCTTGTCAAGACAAGACAAGACAACTTGTCAACACAAGACAAGACAACTTGTCAAGACAAGACAAGGCAACTTGTCAAGACAATATAACTTGTCAAGACAACTTGTCAAGAGAAGACAACTTGTCAAGACAACTTGTCAAGACAACTTGTCAAGACAACTTGTCATGACAACTTGTCAAGACAACTTGTCAAGACAACTTGTCAAGACAACTTGTCAAGACAACTTGTCAAGACAAGACAAGACACCTTGTCAAGACAAGACAAGACAACTTGTCAACACAAGACAAGACAACTTTTCAAGACAAGACAAGGCAACTTGTCAAGACAAGATAACTTGTCAAGACAACTTGTCAAGAGAAGACAACTTGACAAGACAACTTGTCAAGACAACTTGTCAAGACAACTTGACAAGACAACTTGTCAAGACAACTTGTCAAGACAACTTGTCAAGACAACTTGTCAAGACAAGACAACTTGTCAAGACAAGACAACTTGTCAAGACAACTTGTCAAGACAACTTGTCAAGACAACTTGTCAAGACAAGACAACTTGTCAAGACAAGACAACTTGTCAAGACAAGACAACTTGTCAAGACAACTTGTCAAGACAAGACAACTTGTCATGACAACTTGTCAAGACAACTAATCAAGACAAGACAACTTGTCAAGACAACTTTTCAAGACAAGACAACTTGTCAAGACAAGACAACTTGTCAAGACAAGACAACTTGTCAAGACAAGACAACTTGTCAAGACAAGACAACTTGTCAAGACAAGACAACTTGTCAAGACAAGACAACTTGTCAAGACAAGACAACTTGTCAAGACAAGACAACTTGTCAAGACAAGACAACTTGTCAAGACAAGACAAATTGTCAAGACAAGACAACTTGTCAAGACAAGACAACTTGTCAAGACAAGACAACTTGTCAAGACAACTTGTCAAGACAAGACAACTTGTCAAGACAACTTGTCAAGACAAGACAACTTGTCAAGACAACTTGTCAAGACAAGACAACTTGTCAAGACAACTTGTCAAGACAACTTGTCAAGACAAGACAACTTGTCAAGACAACTTGTCAAGACAAGACAACTTGTCATGACAACTTGTCAAGACAACTAATCAAGACAAGACAACTTGTCAAGACAACTTGTCAAGACAAGACAACTTGTCAAGACAAGACAACTTGTCAAGACAAGACAACTTGTCAAGACAAGACAACTTGTCAAGACAAGACAACTTGTCAAGACAAGACAACTTGTCAAGACAAGACAACTTGTCAAGACAACTTGTCAAGACAACTTGTCAAGACAACTTGTCAAGACAAGACAACTTGTCAAGACAAGACAACTTGTCAAGACAAGACAACTTGTCAAGACAACTTGTCAAGACAAGACAACTTGTCATGACAACTTGTCAAGACAACTAATCAAGACAAGACAACTTGTCAAGACAACTTTTCAAGACAAGACAACTTGTCAAGACAAGACAACTTGTCAAGACAAGACAACTTGTCAAGACAAGACAACTTGTCAAGACAAGACAACTTGTCAAGACAAGACAACTTGTCAAGACAAGACAACTTGTCAAGACAAGACAACTTGTCAAGACAAGACAACTTGTCAAGACAAGACAACTTGTCAAGACAAGACAAATTGTCAAGACAAGACAACTTGTCAAGACAAGACAACTTGTCAAGACAAGACAACTTGTCAAGACAACTTGTCAAGACAAGACAACTTGTCAAGACAACTTGTCAAGACAAGACAACTTGTCAAGACAACTTGTCAAGACAAGACAACTTGTCAAGACAACTTGTCAAGACAACTTGTCAAGACAACTTGTCAAGACAAGACAACTTGTCATGACAACTTGTCAAGACAACTAATCAAGACAAGACAACTTGTCAAGACAACTTGTCAAGACAAGACAACTTGTCAAGACAAGACAACTTGTCAAGACAAGACAACTTGTCAAGACAAGACAACTTGTCAAGACAAGACAACTTGTCAAGACAAGACAACTTGTCAAGACAAGACAACTTGTCAAGACAAGACAACTTGTCAAGACAAGACAACTTGTCAAGACAAGACAACTTGTCAAGACAAGACAACTTGTCAAGACAAGACAACTTGTCAAGACAAGACAACTTGTCAAGACAAGACAACTTGTCAAGACAAGACAACTTGTCAAGACAAGACAAATTGTCAAGACAAGACAACTTGTCAAGACAAGACAACTTGTCAAGACAACTTGTCAAGACAAGACAACTTGTCAAGACAACTTGTCAAGACAAGACAACTTGTCAAGACAACTTGTCAAGACAAGACAAGTTATCAAGACAACTTGTCAAGACAACTTGTCAAGTAACTTGTCAAGACAACTTGTCAAGACAACTTGTCAAGGCAACTTGTCAAGACAACTTGTCAAGACAACTTGTCAAGACAACTTGTCAAGACAACTTGTCAAGACAACACAAATTGTCAAGACAAGAAAAGACAAGACTAGATAACTTGTCAAGAGAAGACAAAACAAGACAACTTGTCAAGACAAGACAAAACAAAACAAGACAACTTGTCAAGACAAGACAAGACAAAACAAAACAACTTGTCAAGACAAGACAAGACATGACAACTTGTCAAGACAAGACAAGACAACTTGTCAAGACAAGACAAGACAACTTGTCAAGACAAGACAAGACAACTTGTCAAGACAAGACAAGACACCTTGTCAAGACAAGACAAGACAACTTGTCAACACAAGACAAGACAACTTGTCAAGACAAGACAAGGCAACTTGTCAAGACAATATAACTTGTCAAGACAACTTGTCAAGAGAAGACAACTTGTCAAGACAACTTGTCAAGACAACTTGTCAAGACAACTTGTCACGACAACTTGTCAAGACAACTTGTCAAGACAACTTGTCAAGACAACTTGTCAAGACAAGACAAGACACCTTGTCAAGACAAGACAAGACAACTTGTCAACACAAGACAAGACAACTTTTCAAGACAAGACAAGGCAACTTGTCAAGACAAGATAACTTGTCAAGACAACTTGTCAAGAGAAGACAACTTGACAAGACAACTTGTCAAGACAACTTGTCAAGACAACTTGACAAGACAACTTGTCAAGACAACTTGTCAAGACAACTTGTCAAGACAACTTGTCAAGACAAGACAACTTGTCAAGACAAGACAACTTGTCAAGACAACTTGTCAAGACAACTTGTCAAGACAACTTGTCAAGACAAGACAACTTGTCAAGACAAGACAACTTGTCAAGACAAGACAACTTGTCAAGACAACTTGTCAAGACAAGACAACTTGTCATGACAACTTGTCAAGACAACTAATCAAGACAAGACAACTTGTCAAGACAACTTTTCAAGACAAGACAACTTGTCAAGACAAGACAACTTGTCAAGACAAGACAACTTGTCAAGACAAGACAACTTGTCAAGACAAGACAACTTGTCAAGACAAGACAACTTGTCAAGACAAGACAACTTGTCAAGACAAGACAACTTGTCAAGACAAGACAACTTGTCAAGACAAGACAACTTGTCAAGACAAGACAAATTGTCAAGACAAGACAACTTGTCAAGACAAGACAACTTGTCAAGACAAGACAACTTGTCAAGACAACTTGTCAAGACAAGACAACTTGTCAAGACAACTTGTCAAGACAAGACAACTTGTCAAGACAACTTGTCAAGACAAGACAACTTGTCAAGACAACTTGTCAAGACAACTTGTCAAGACAACTTGTCAAGACAAGACAACTTGTCAAGACAACTTGTCAAGACAAGACAACTTGTCATGACAACTTGTCAAGACAACTAATCAAGACAAGACAACTTGTCAAGACAACTTGTCAAGACAAGACAACTTGTCAAGACAAGACAACTTGTCAAGACAAGACAACTTGTCAAGACAAGACAACTTGTCAAGACAAGACAACTTGTCAAGACAAGACAACTTGTCAAGACAAGACAACTTGTCAAGACAAGACAACTTGTCAAGACAAGACAACTTGTCAAGACAAGACAACTTGTCAAGACAAGACAACTTGTCAAGACAAGACAACTTGTCAAGACAAGACAACTTGTCAAGACAAGACAACTTGTCAAGACAAGACAACTTGTCAAGACAAGACAAATTGTCAAGACAAGACAACTTGTCAAGACAAGACAACTTGTCAAGACAAGACAACTTGTCAAGACAACTTGTCAAGACAAGACAACTTGTCAAGACAACTTGTCAAGACAAGACAACTTGTCAAGACAACTTGTCAAGACAAGACAAGTTGTCAAGACAACTTGTCAAAACAACTTGTCAAGTAACTTGTCAAGACAACTTGTCAAGACAACTTGTCAAGGCAACTTGTCAAGACAACTTGTCAAGACAACTTGTCAAGACAACTTGTCAAGACAACTTGTCAAGACAACACAAATTGTCAAGACAAGAAAAGACAAGACTAGATAACTTGTCAAGAGAAGACAAAACAAGACAACTTGTCAAGACAAGACAAGTCAACTTGTGAAAACAAGACAAGACAAGACAACATGTCAAGACAAGACAACTTGTCAAGACAAGACAAGACATGACAACTTGTCAAGACAACACAAGACAAGACAACTTGTCAAGACAAGACAAGGCAAGAAAACTTGTCAAGACAAGACAAGTTAACTTGTTAAGACAAGACAACCTGTCAGGACAATACAAGACAAGACAACACAACACAACACAACACAACACAAGAAAATTGTCAAGACAGACACGACAACTTGTCAAAACAAGAAAACTTGTCAAGACAAGTAAATGCAAGACAAGACAACTTGACAAGACAAGTCAAGACAAGATAAGACGAAACAATTTGTCAAGACAAGGTAAGACAACTTGTCAAGACAAGACAAGACATGACAACTTGTCAAGACAAGACAAGACAAGACAACTTGTCAAGACAAGACAAGACATGACAACTTGTCAAGACAAGACAAGACAACTTGTCAAGACAAGACAAGACAAGACAACTTGTCAAGACAAGACAAGACAAGACAACTTGTCAAGACAAGACAAGACAACTTGTCAAGACAAGACAAGACAACTTGTCAAGACAACACAAACTGTCAAGACAAGAAAAGACAAGACTAGATAACTTGTCAAGAGAAGACAAAAAAAGACAACTTGTCAAGACAAGACAAAACAAAACAAAACAAGACAACTTGTCAAGACAAGACAAGACAAGACAAAACAAAACAAAAATTGTCAAGACAACGCAAGACAAGACAATACAAGACAACTGGTCAATACAAGACAAGACAACTGGTCAAGACAAGACAAGACAACTGGTCAAGAGAAGACAAGACAACTTGTCAAGACAAGGAAAGACAAGACAACTTGTCAAGACAAGACAAGACAACTTGTCAAGACAAGACAAGACAAGATAACTTGTGAAGACAAGGCAAGACATGATAAGACAACTGGTCAAGACAAGACAACTTGCCAAGACAAGAAAAGACAACTTGTCAAGACAAGACAAAACAACTTGTCAAGTCAAGACAAGACAACTTGAAAAGACAAGGCAAGACAAGACAAGACAAGACAACTGGTCAAGACAAGACAAGACAACTTGTCAAGACAAGACAAGACAAGACAACTTGTCAAGACAAGACAAGACAACTTGTCAAGACAAGACAAGACAAGACAAGACAACTTGTCAAGACAAGACAAGACATGACAACTTGTCAAGACAAGACAAGACAACTTGCCAAGACAAGACAAGACAACTTGTCAAGACTAGACAAAACAACTTGTCAAGACAAGACAACTTGTGAAGACAAGGCAAGACAAGACAAGACAAGACAACTGGTCAAGACAAGAAAAGACAACTTGTCAAGACAAAACAAGAGATGACAACTTGTCAAGACAAGACAAGACAACTTGTCAAGACAAGACAAAACAACTTGTCAAGACAAGACAAGACAAGACAACTTGTCAAGACAAGACAAGACATGACAACTTGTCAAGACAAGACAAGACAACTTGTCAAGACAAGACTAGACAACTTGTCAAGACAAGACAAGACAACTTGTCAAGACAAGACAAGACAACTTGTCAACACAAGACAAGACAACTTGTCAAGACAAGACAAGAAAACTTGTCAAGACAAGACAAGACAATACAACTTGTCAAGACAATACAAAACAAATTCTCAACACAAGACAAGACAAGACAGCTTGTCTAGACAAGACAAGACAAGACATTTGTCAAGACAAGACAAGACAACTTGTCAAGACAAGAAAAGACAAGATAACTTCTCAAGGCAAGACAACTTGTCAATACAAGACAATACAAGACAAGACAAGACAAGACAAGACAACTTGTCAATACAATACAAGACAACTTGTCAAGACAAGACAAGACAACTTGTCTAGACAAGACAAGACAACTTGTCAAGACAAGACAATACAAGACATGACAACTTGTCAAGACAAGACAAGACAAGACAAGACAAATTGTCAAGACAAGACAACTTGTCAAGACAAGACAACTTGTCAAGACAAGACAAGACAAGATAACTTCTCAAGACAAGACAACTTGTCAATACAAGACAATACAAGACAAGACAATACAAGACAAGACCACTTGTCAAGACAAGACAAGACAACTTGTCAAGACAAGAAAACTTGTCAAGACAAGACAAGTCAACTTGTCAAAACAAGACAAGACAAGACAACATGTCAAGACAAGACAAGACAACTTGTCAAGACAAGACAAGACATGACAACTTGTCAAGACAAGACAAGACAAGACAACTTGTCAAGACAAGACAAGGCAAGAAAACTTGTCAAGACAAGACAAGTTAACTTGTTAAGACAAGACAACCTGTCAGGACAATACAAGACAACACAACACAACACAACACAAGAAAATTGTCAAGACAGACACGACAACTTGTCAAAACAAGAAAACTTGTCAAGACAAGTAAAGGCAAGACAAGGCAACTTGACAAGACAAGTCAAGACAAGATAAGACGAAACAATTTGTCAAGACAAGGTAAGACAACTTTTCAAGACAAGACATGACATGACAACTTGTCAAGACAAGACAAGACAAGACAACTTGTCAAGACAAGACAAGACAAGACAACTTGTCAAGACAAGACAAGACATGACAAGTTGTCAAGACAAGACAAGACAAGACAAGATAACTTCTCAAGACAAGACAAGGCAAGACAACTTGTCAAGACAAGACAAGTTAACTTGTCAAGACAAGACAACTTGTCAAGACAATACAAGACAAGACAAGTCATGACAAAACAACACAATCAACATACGACAACTTGTCAAAACAAGACAACTTGTCAAGACAACACAAGACAAGACAATAAAATTGTCAAGACAATACACGACAACTTGTCAAAACAAGACAACTTGTCAAGACAAGAAAAGTCAAGACAAGACAACTTGTCAAGACAAGACAAGACAAGACATCTTGTCTAGACAAGGCAAGACAAGACAAGACAAGATAAGACAACTGGTCAAGACAAGACAAGACAACTTGTCAAGACAAGACAAGACATGACAACTTGTCAAGACAAGACAACTTGTCAAGACTAGACAAGACAACTTGTCAAGACAAGACAAGACAAGACAACTTGTCAAGACAAGACAAGACAAGACATGACAACTTGTCAAGACAAGACAAGACAACTTGTCAAGACAAGACAAGACAACTTGTCAAGACAAGACAAGACAACTTGTTAAAAGACGACAGGACAACTTGTCAAGGCAAGACAAGACAATTTGTCAAGACAAGACAAGACAACTTGTCAAGAAAAGACAAGACAACTTGTCAAGACAAGACAAGACAACTTGTCAAGACAAGAAAAGACAAGACAAGACAACTTGTCAAAACAAGACAAAACAACTTGTCAAGACAAGACAACTTGTCAAGACAAGACAAGACAATACAACTTGTCAATACAAGACAAAACAAATTCTCAACACAAGACAAGACAAGACAGCTTGTCTAGACAAGACAAGACAAGACATTTGTCAAGACAAGACAAGAGAACTTGTCAAGACAAGACAAGACAAGATAACTTCTCAAGACAAGACAACTTGTCAATACAAGGCAATACAAGACAAGACAAGACAAGACAACTTGTCAAGACAGGACAAGACAACTTGTCAAGACAAGACAAGACAACTTGTCAAGACAAGACAAGACAACTTGTCAAGACAAGACAAGACAAGACATGACAACTTGTCAAGACAAGACAAGACAAGACAAATTGTCAAGACAAGACAAGTCAACTTGTCAAGACAAGACAAATTGTCAAGACAAGACAAGACAAGACAAGATAACTTCTCAAGACAACACAACTTGTCAATACAAGACAAGACAAGACAAGACAAGACAAGACAAGACAAGACAAGACCACTTGTCAAGACAAGACAAGATAACTTGTCAAGACAAGACAAGACAACTTTTCAAGACAAGACAAGTCAACTTGTCAAAACAAGACAAGACAAGACAACATGTCAAGACAAGACAAGACAACTTGTCAAGACAAGACAAGACATGACAACTTGTCAAGACAAGACAAGACAAGACAACTTGTCAAGACAAGACAAGGCAAGACAACTTGTCAAGACAAGACAAGTTAACTTGTTAAGACAAGACAACCTGTCAGGGCAATACAAGACAACACAACACAACACAACACAACACAACACAACACAACACAACACAAGAAAATTTTCAAGACAGACACGACAACTTGTCAAAACAAGAAAACTTGTCAAGACAAGTAAAGGCAAGACAAGACAACATGACAAGACAAGTCAAGACAAGATAAGACGAAACAATTTGTCAAGACAAGGTAAGACAACTTGTCAAGACAAGACAAGACATGACAACTTGTCAAGACAAGACAAGACAACTTGTCAAGACAAGACAAGACAAGACAACTTGTCAAGACAAGACAAGACATGACAAGTTGTCAAGACAAGACAAGTTAACTTGTCAAGACAAGACAACTTGTCAAGACAATACAAGACAAGACAAGACATGACAACACAACACAATCAACACAAGACAACACAACACAAGACAATACAAGACAAGACAAGACAATAAAATTGTCAAGACAAGACAGGACAACTTGTCAAAACAAGACAGGACAACTTGTCAAAACAAGACAACTTGTCAAGAGAAGAAAAGACAAGACAAGACAACTTGTCAAGACAAGACAAAACAAGGCAAGACAAGACAACTTGTCAATACAAGGAAAGACAAGACAAGACAAGACAACTGGTCAAGAAAAGACAAGACAACTTGTCAAGACAGGACAAGACATGACAACTTGTCAAGACAAGACAAGACAAGACAACTTGTCAAGACAAGACAAGACAACTTTTCAAGACAAGACAAGACATGACAAGTTGTCAAGACAAGACACGACAAGAAAAGACAAGATAACTTGTCAAGACAAGGCAAGACAACTTGTCAAGACAAGACAAGTTAACTTGTCAAGACAAGACAACTTGCCAAGACAAGACCAGACAAGACAAGACAACTTGTCAAGACAAGACAAGACAACTTGTCAAGACAATACAAGCCAAGACAAGACATGACAAAACAACACAATCAACACAAGACAAGACAACACAACACAACACAACACAACACAACTCAACACAAGGCAACACAAGACAAGACAATAAAATTGTCAAGACAATACACGACAACTTGTCAAGACAAGAAAAATCAAGACAAGACAACTTGTCAAGACAAGACAAGACAAGACAACTTGTCTAGACAAGGCAAGACAAGACAAGACAAGACAAGACAACTGGTCAAGACAAGACAAGACAACTTGTCAAGACAAGACAATACATGACAACTTGTCAAGACAAGACAAGACAAGACAACTTTTCAAGACAAGACAAGACATGACAAGTTGTCAAGACAAGACACGACAAGAAAAGACAAGATAACTAGTCAAGACAATGCAAGACAACTTGTCAAGACAAGACAAGTTAACTTGTCAAGACAAGACAACTTGTCAAGACAAGACCAGACAAGACAAGACAACTTGTCAAGACAAGACAAGACAACTTGTCGAGACAAGACAAGACAACTTGTCAAGACAAGACAAGAAACGACAACTTGCCAAGACAAGACAAGACAAGACAAGTCTTGTCTTGTCAAGACAAGACAAGACAAGACAAGACAAGACAAGACAAGACAAGACAAGACAAGACAAGACAAGACAAGACAAGACAAGACAAGACAAGAGAAGACAAGTCAAGACAAGACAAGACAACACAACACAACACAACACAACACAAGTCAAGACAAGACTAGACAAGTTATTACAACTTTCCAAGACAAGACAAGACAAGACAACTTGTCAAGGCAAGGCAAGGCAAGAGAAGACAAGACAAGACAAGACAAGACAAGACAAGACAAGATAACTGGTCAAGACAAGACAAGATAATTTGTCAAGACAAGACAAGACATGATAACTTGTCAAGACAAGACAAGACAAGACAACTTGTCAAGACAAGACAAGACAAGACAACATGTCAAGACAAGACAAGACATGACAACTTGTCAAGACAAGACAAGACAAGACAAGACAACTTCTCAAGACAAGACAAGGCAAGACAACTTGTCAAGACAAGACAAGTTAACTTGTCAAGACAAGACAACTTGTCAAGACAATACAAGACAAGTCAAGACAACACAACACAACACAACACAACACAATCAACACAAGACAACACAACACAAGACAATACAAGACAAGACAACACAAGAAAATTGTCAAGACAAGACAGGACAACTTGTCAAAACAAGACAACTTGTCAAGACAAGAAAAGACAAGATAAGACAACTTGTCAAGACTAGGAAAGACAAGACAAGACAAGACAAGACAAGACAACTGGTCAAGACAAGACAAGACAACTTGTCAAGACAAGACAAGACATGACAACTTGTCAAGACAAGACAAGACAAGACCACTTGTCAAGACAAGACAAGGCAAGACAATTTGTCAAGACAAGACAAGTTAACTTGTTAAGACAAGACAACCTGTCAGCACAATACAAGACAAGACAACACAACACAACACAACACAACACAACACAACACAACACAACACAACACAAGCAAGACAAGAAAATTGTCAACACAAGACACGACAACTTGTCAAAACAAGAAAACTTGTTAAGACAAGAAAAGACAAGACAAGACAACTTGACAAGACAAGACAAGACAAGACGAAACAATTTGTCAAGACAAGGCAAGACAACTTGTCAAGACAAGACAAGACATGACAACTTGTCAAGACAAGAAAAGACAAGACAAGACAACTTGTCAAGACAAGACAAGACAACTTGTCAAGACAAGACAAGACATGACAAGTTGTCAAGACAAGACAAGACAAGACAAGATAACTTCTCAAGACAAGACAAGGCAAGACAACTTGTCAAGACAAGACAAGTTAACTTGTCAAGACAAGACAACTTGTCAAGACAATACAAGACAAGACAAGACATGACAAAACAACACAATCAACACAAGACAACACAAGACAACACAACACAACACAACACAACACAACAAGACAACTTGTCAAGACAAGACAACTTGTCAAGACAAGACAAGACAAGACAAGACAACTTGTCTAGACAAGGCAAGACAAGACAAGACAAGACAAGACAAGACAAGACAACTGGTCAAGAAAAGACAAGACAAGAGAACTTGTCAAGACAAGACAAGACAACTTTTCAAGAAAAGACAAGACATGACAAGTTGTCAAGACAAGACACGACAAGAAAAGACAAGATAACTTGTCAAGACAAGGCAAGACAACTTGTCAAGACAAGACAAGTTAACTTGTCAAGACAAGACAACTTGTCAAGACAAGACCAGACAAGACAAGACAACTTCTTAAGACAAGACAAGACAACTTCTCGAGACAAGACAAGACAACTTATCAAGACAAGACAAGAAAAGACAACTTGCCAAGACAAGACAAGACAAGACAAGTCTTTTTTTGTGAAGACAAGACAAGACAAGACGAGACAAGACAAGACAAGACAATACAAGACAAGACAAGACAAGTCAAGACAAGACAAGACAACACAACACAACACAACACAACACAAGTCAAGACAAGTCTAGACAAGATAATACAACTCTCCAAGACAAGACAAGACAACTTGTCAAGATAAGGCAAGACAAGACAAGACAAGACAAGACAAGACAAGACAACTGGTCAAGACAAGACAAGATAAGTTGTCAAGACAAGACAAGACATGATAACTTGTCAAGACAAGACAAGGCAAGACAACTTGTCAAGACAAGACAAGTTAACTTGTCAAGACAAGACAACTTGTCAAGACAAGACCAGACAAGACAAGACAACTTGTCAAGACAAGACAACTTGTCGAGACAAGACAAGACAACTTGTCGAGACAAGACACGACAACTTGTCAAGACAAGACATGAAAAGACAACTTGCCAAGACAAGACAAGACAAGACAAGTCTTGTCTTGTGAAGACAAGACAAGACAAGACAAGACAAGACAAGACAAGACAAGACAAGACAAGACAAACAAGACAAGACAAGACAACTGGTCAAGACAATACAAGATAACTTGTCAAGACAAGACAAGACAAGACAACTTGACAAGACAAGACAAGACAAGACGAAACAATTTGTCAAGACAAGGCAAGACAACTTGTCAAGACAAGACAAGACATGACAACTTGTCAAGACAAGACAAGACAAGACAACTTGTCAAGACAAGACAAGACAACTTGTCAAGACAAGACAAGACATGACAAGTTGTCAAGACAAGACAAGACAAGACAAGATAACTTGTCAAGACAAGACAAGGCAAGACAACTTGTCAAGACTAGACAAGTTAACTTGGCAAGACACGGCAACTTGTCAAGACAATGCAAGACAAGACAAGACAAGACATGACAAAACAACACAATCAACACAAGACAACACAAGACAACACATCACAACACAAGGCAACACAAGACAAGACAATAAAATTGTCAAGACAATACACGACAACTTGTCAAAACAAGACAACTTGTCAAGACAAGAAAAATCAAGACAAGACAACTTGTCAAGACAAGACAAGACAAGACAACTTGTCTATACAAGGCAAGACAAGACAAGACAAGACAATAAAACTGGTCAAGACAAGACAAGACAACTTGTCAAGACAAGACAAGACATGACAACTTGTCAAGACAAGACAAGACAAGACAACTTGTCAAGACAAGACAAGACAACTTTTCAAGACAAGACAAGACATGACAAGTTGTCAAGACAAGACACGACAAGAAAAGACAAGATAACTTGTCAAGACAAGGCAAGAGAACTTGTCAAGACAAGACAAGTTAACTTGTCAAGACAAGACAACTTGTCAAGACAAGACCAGACAAGACAAGACAACTTGTCAAGAGAAGATAACACAACTTGCGAGACCAGACAAGACAACTTGTCAAGACAAGACAAGAAAAGACAAGTCTTGTCTTGTCAAGACAAGACAAGACAAGACAAGACAAGACAAGACAAGACAAGACAAGACAAGACAAGACAAGTCAAGACAACACAACACAACACAACACAACACAACACTAGTCAAGACAAGACTAGACAAGTTAATACAACTTTCCAAGACAAGACAAGACAAGACTAGACAAGTTAATACAACTTTCCAAGACAAGACAAGACAAGACAAGACAAGACAAGATAACTGGTCAAGACAAGACAAGATATTTGTCAAGACAAGACAAGACATGATAACTTTTCAAGACAAGACAAGACAAGACAACTTGTCAAGACAAGACAAGACAAGACAACATGTCAAGACAAGACAAGAAATGACAACTTCTCAAGACAAGACAAGACAAGACAAGACAAGACAACACAACACAACACAATCAACACAAGACAACACAACACAAGACAATACAAGACAAGACAACACAAGAAAATTGTCAAGACAAGACAGGACAACCTGTCAAAACAAGACAACTTGTCAAGACAAGAAAAGACAAGATAAGGCAACTTGTCAAGACAAGGAAAGACAAGACAAGACAAGACAACTGGTCAAGACAAGACAAGACAACTTGTCAAGACAAGACAAGACATGACAACTTGTCAAGACAAGACAAGAGAAGACAACTTGTCAAGACAAGACAAGGCAAGACAATTTGTCAAGACAAGACAAGTTAACTTGTTAAGACAAGACAACCTGTCAGCACAATACAAGACAAGACAACACAACACAACACAACACAACACAACACAACACAACACAAGCAAGACGAGAAATTGTCAAGACAAGACACGACAACTTGTCAAAACAAGAAAACTTGTCAAGACAAGAAAAGACAAGACAAGACAACTTGACAAGACAAGACAAGACAAGACGAAACAATTTGTCAAGACAAGGCAGGAAAACTTGTTAAGACAAGACAAGACATGACAACTTGTCAAGACAAGACAAGACAAGACAACTTGTCAAGACAAGACAAGACAAGACAACTTGTCAAGACAAGACAAGACATGACAAGTTGTCAAGACAAGACAAGACAAGACAAGATAACTTCTCAAGACAAGACAAGGCAAGACAACTTGTCAAGACAAGACAAGTTAACTTGTCAAGACAAGACAACTTGTCAAGACAATACAAGACAAGACAAGACATGACAAAACAACACAATCAACACAAGACAACACAAGACAACACAACACAACACAAGACAACACAACAAGACAACTTGTCAAGACAAGAAAAGTCAAGACAAGACAACTTGTCAAGACAAGACAAGACAAGACAACTTGTCTAGACAAGGCAAGACAAGACAAGACAAGACAAGACAAGACAACTGGTCAAGAAAAGACAAGACAACTTGTCAAGACAAGACAAGACATGACAACTTGTCAAGACAAGACAAGACAAGAGAACTTGTCAAGACAAGACAAGACAACTTTTCAAGACAAGACAAGACATGACAAGTGGTCAAGACAAGACACGACAAGAAAAGACAAGATAACTTGTCAAGACAAGGCAAGACAACTTGTCAAGACAAGACAAGTTAACTTGTCAAGACAAGGCAACTTGTCAAGACAAGACCAGACAAGACAAGACAACTTCTCAAGACAAGACAAAACAACTTCTCGAGACAAGACAAGACAACTTATCAAGACAAGACAAGAAAAGACAACTTGCCAAGACAAGACAAGACAAGACAAGTCTTTTTTTGTGAAGACAAGACAAGACAAGTCAAGTCAAGACAAGACAACACAACACAACACAACACAACACAAGTCAAGACAAGTCTAGACAAGATAATACAACTCTCCAAGACAAGACAAGACAAGACAACTTGTCAAGACAAGGCAAGACAAGACAAGACAAGACAAGACAACTGGTCAAGACAAGACAAGATAAGTTGTCAAGACAAGACAAGACATGATAACTTGTCAAGACAAGACAAGGCAAGACAACTTGTCAAGGCAAGACAAGTTAATTTGTCAAGACAAGACAACTTGTCAAGACAAGACCAGACAAGACAAGACAACTTGTCAAGACAAGACTACTTGTCGAGACAAGACAAGACAACTTGTCAAGACAAGACATGAAAAGACATCTTGCCAAGACAAGACAAGACAAGACAAGTCTTGTCTTGTGAAGACAAGACAAGACAAGACAAGACAAGACAAGACAAGACAAGACAAGACAAGACAAGACAAGACAAGACAAGACAAGACAAGACAAGACAAGACAAGACAAGACAAACAAGACAAGACAAGACAACTGGTCAATACAAGACAAGATAAGTTGTCAAGACAAGACAAGACAAGACATGATAACTTGTCAAGACAAGACAAGACAAGATAACTTGTCAAGACAAGACAAGACAAGACAACATGTCAAGACAAGACAAGACATGACAACTTGTCAAGACAAGACAAGACAAGACAACTTCTCAAGACAAGACAAGGCAAGACAACTTGTCAAGACAAGACAAGTTAACTTGTCAAGACAAGACAACTTGTCAAGACAATACAAGACAAGACAAGACAAGACAACACAACACAACACAATCAACACAAGACAACACAACACAAGACAATACAAGACAAGACAAGACAATTAAATTGTCAAGACAAGACAGGACAACTTGTCAAAACAAGACAGGACTGTACTGTCTTTATTCTATTGATTCTACTACGCCTATATAATACATTGTATCCACACCGTGTGTTCGTTGCAATAATCCTTTTTGTTCCTGTCACGTGATACTTGTGTATCAGCTATGACGTAATTAACTACATTACATCCCTTCCTTTCTCAGATTGAAATTATCTGGCAACATGAACAAATTAAACAAAATATCAAATTCTAGTTTATAGTACTTAAATATGGTTTGTTCTTGTTCTGTTACTCAACATAGTCTGAGAGCCAGGCTGGTCTTCTTATATTTCGTCTGGGCTGTTCTCGTTCTGTTGCACCAGGATGTTCCCTTTGTGCAGCCTGGATCGGAGGTTTGGATTGGTTGAGTTTACTTGAAATTACTTTAAATTGAGATGAATTTCTTGTTATACTTTTGGAACCATTTGATGCCGTGATCATTGTTCCCTTCTTTTCTTCAACGATGAAAGGCTCTGGGTTGAATGGGGTACTAAGCTTGTTCTGCTTCGGCTGTCTAACTAGTACGGTATCTCCTGGTTTGATGTTGTGTTCTCTGGCATGTGTCTTTTCATCTGCTGCGGCTTTGATTCTGTTCTTCTCCTTGGCATCGTTAGTGGCAATGTCTTCATGTTGGGGTAAACGGACTGAAGGCATTTCAGGTAGGGTTGTTTTCAGCTTTCGGTTATTTAAGGCTTCACTGGGAGAGATACCAGTTGTTGAATGAGGTGTTGCTCTGTAGTGAAGGAGAAACGTCTGCATTTCCTGTTTCCAGTTCTTCTTCTCTAGATGTGCTGCTCGGATACATTTCTCTAAAGTGCGCATGAAGCGCTCTGCCTCGCCATTGGCTTTAGGCCAGTAGGGAGTAATCTTTCGATGGTGAAAACCTGAATGTTCAGCATAATCTTTGAACTCTTCTCCTTGGAATGGTGGGCCGTTGTCACTTTTCAAGTTCTCGGGGATCCCTTGACGTGCGAAGATTGCATCGATTTTGGGAATTACAGCTCGTGCTGAGGTCGTTGTGAGTATCTCAACTTCTGGAAAACGACTGAATTCATCTATTACCACAAGGAGGTATTCACCAGTTGGGAATGGTCCGAGAAAGTCTGTGGCAACGTCTTTCCAGGGAGCTTTAGGTAATGGCGTCATTTTCAGCGGTTCAGGTGGAGAATGCGTTCCTGATGTTGCGGCTTGACACGGTAGGCAGTTGCGTATTTTGTCTTGGACGATGTTGTCAATTCCTGGGAACCAGACTTTCGTTCTAAGGAGTCGTTTCGTTTTAACTATTCCTTGGTGGCTAGCATGAGCTAGTTGGACAGTTTTGTTTCTCAAGGAAGTGGGCATGACGATTCTGTTGCCTCTCAAGATGATACCGTTGTGTACTGTTAGCTCGTCTTTGACTTTCTTATAGTCTTTCACTGCTGGATGAGACCACTGGTTGGTTTCTATGGCTTGGATTAATAACTGCATGATTTGGTCTGTTGTGGTTGCAACTTTCACTTCTTGAATGGTCATCGCCTTGGGTATGGCATTGGTGCAGACATAATTGACATATTCTTCTGCAGCATTCATTGGTGGTTGTTCTGAATGGTTCGGGTGTCTGCTAATGAAGTCGGCTGGGTTCTTGTCATCCTTTCCAGGCTTGTAGATAAGCTCGTAGTTGTAGGTCATGAGGCGCAGTTTCCATCTGTCAATGCGGGCGTTGGTTGCTTTGTGGCAGTGAAATATGCTTAGCAGAGGTTTGTGGTCAGTTACAATGGTCAACTGAGCTCCATAAACATAGAGGTGGAAATGTTCAACTGCCCAAACCACGGCAAGCATTTCTCGCTCTGTCTGGGAATATCTATTTTCCACGTCGGTTAAGGCACGGCTGGCATAGCTTATCACTTTCTCATCTTGCATTAACAGGGCACCGAGACCAACTGGACTGGCATCAACAATGATCTGTGTGGGTTTCTGGGGATCAAAGTATGACATTACTTGATCACTTGTGAGTGCTTGTTTGAGGTTGTTGAGGGACTCTTGTTCTTCTTCTGTCCAGTTCCAGGTTGTGTCTTGCTTTGTTAAGGATCGCAGTGAAGCGGTGATATCAGCATAGCCTGGTATGTATCGTGAAAGGTATTGTGCCATACCAAGAAGAGATTTAACTTCACTTGCATTTTGCGGAGCACTGGCATTCTGGATGGCTTCGACTTTCTTGGGATCTGGACGGAGGCCATTAGCACTAAAGATATGGCCATAGAACATTACTTGAGATTGGGAGAAACTGCACTTCTCTCTGTTTAAGCGAATATTGAATTCTTTCAACCTCTCAAGGACACGGCGGAGGTTGACATCGTGGGTGGCTTGATCTTTTCCGAATACGATAATGTCATCTGAGATGTTTTTACAGCCAGATAGACCAGTGAGTAACTCCTCGATAGCATTCTGGAAAATTTCAGAGGCAGCATTGATACCAAAGAGGAGTCGCTTGTATCTTCGCAATCCAACATGAGTGCTGAAGGTAGTTATGTGTCGACTGTCTTTATCAAGCTCTAGCTGGTGGTAGCCTGATGAAAGATCCAATGTGGTGAACACCGTGGCACCATTTAAATCAGCGACAAGATCATCTATCGTAGGCATTAGGTTTTTCTCCCGGCTGATTGCTTTGTTGGCTTCTCGCATGTCGATACAGATCCTTACTTGGCCAGATTTTTTGGGTACCACAACGATTGGGCTGACCCAGGGAGTTGGTCCATCTACCTTTTCGATGATATTTAACTGTTCCAATCGGTGTAGCTCGTTTTCTACGTCAGATCGTACATGGAATGGAATTCTTCGGTGGGGTTGTTGTTTGGGTGTGACATCTGCATCGATGTGGAGCTTGACTGATTTTCCTTTTAGCTTGCCTATACCATGAAATAGACAATCAAATTATTTCTCCAACGAGGAACAACTTTGTGGTGTGGCAGAGGGTGTGATGTCAGTGTGGTTTACTGAGATTTGAATCAATTTGAGTTCTTGGGCTGTGTTGTAGCTCAGCAGGTTTCCACTGTTTCCTTGAACCACGTGAAATAGAGCAGTTGTGCTGGTGGATTTGGCAGTGATGGTTGTTGTAATCAGTCCTTTTACTGGCAATGGCATTTTCGATCCATACGAGTAAATTTTATGATTTGTTTTCTCCAAGGATGTCTGTTGAACTTCGCTGATTCGTTGGAATGTGATCTCATCGAGTATGTTTACTGATGCGCCTGAATCGATCATAATCGTGACGTTTTGTCCTCCGATGTTGACATTGCAAGTTGGGGGTTTTACGTTTCCAGACAGGTTACCAATGGTAAAAACGTAGTCATCCTCTTTATCGGAGTGGTCTGACTGTTGCGCTACATGCTTCACGGACGTCTTTGTGGATGGGTTTGTTCGACAAACTCGGGCAAAATGGCCAATTTTACCGCAGGATTTGCAATCTTTACCTGTTGCAGGACAAGAGGTCGTGTGAGGATACTGTCCTCCACAATTTCGGCAGGTTTTGTTCGAGGAGCGTCGTTCTGCGCCAGTAAAGGTATGGCGGGAACTGTGTTGGGAGTTGTCTTGCGAAGGTGATTTGGGTTGGTAAGAAGGTCGTCGTCTGTCGCGCTTGTCTTTTGTGTTGCGTGTGAACTTCCGGTGGTTCTGTTGTGTCGAATTCACTTTGAACTCTTGATTTTCAACTTTGGCCGCTTGAGAGTCGCTCAATTCAAGGGCTCGTCCGGTTTGTAGAAGCTTCTTCAGATCTAAGTTATCCCTTAGTGCTCTACGTCTCAGAGAATTTGATTTGCACGTGAGAATTATGTGTTCTTTAATTTCTTTGTCCAAATCGGCGAATTGACAGGTCTTGGCAAGTTGTCGCAAACGAGTGTGGTAGGTGTCGAGAGATTCGCCAGGCTTTTGTTTCGCCTGTCTGAAGTTAAAAACTTCGAATGTGACGTTGGTTTGTGGCAAAAAATACGCGTTGAGGTTGTCGACGGCGTTTTTGTATTCTTCGTCAGCGTTTGCATTTGGCAGTGTTTCAAAAATCTCGTCAACTTCGGGACCAGCGTAGTGTAAAAGAAGTGCTCTCTTACGCCTGTCTTGTGTAAGATTCATTCCGATGAATAATCGTTATAGTCTGGCGTGCCACTTTTGCCAACGAGGGCCAACATTGCCATCGAGGTGTACATCAAATGATGGGAACGTTGGAAGTGATGACATGATTCAAGCGTTTTGTTGAATTAGTCGTGTCTTCGGTTTCTATTTGTTGACAAAGTTCGTACGCGCTTTGGTACTTACTTGAAATGCTTCGCTATCTGTTGGCGGGTAGTTTATGTCGGTGAATGGAACACAATTTATCCTCGTCGCCAGTTGTACTGTCTTTATTCTATTGATTCTACTACGCCTATATAATACATTGTATCCAAACCGTGTGTTCGTTGCAATAATCCTTTTTGTTCCTGTCACGTGATACTTGTGTATCAGCTATGACGTAATTAACTACATTACAAGGACAACTTGTCAAAACAAGACAACTTGTCAAGAGAAGAAAAGACAAGACAAGACAACTTGTCAAAACAAGACAAAACAAGGCAAGACAAGACAACTTGTCAAGACAAGGAAAGACAAGACAAGACAAGACAAGACAACTGGTCAAGACAAGACAAGACAAGACAACTTGTCAAGACAAGACAAGACATGACAACTTGTCAAGACAAGACAATACAAGACAACTTGTCAAGACAAGACAAGGCAAGACAACTTGTCAATACAAGACAAGTTAACTTGTTAAGACAAGACAACCTGTCTGGACAATGCAAGACAACACAACACAACACAACCAACACAAAACAACACAACACAACACAAGAAAATTGTCAAGACAAGACACGACAACTTGTCAAAACAAGAAAACTTGTCAAGACAAGAAAAGACAAGACAAGACAACTCGACAAGACAAGACAAGACAAGACAAGACGAAACAATTTGTCAAGACAATGCAAGACAACTTGTCAAGACAAGACAAGACATGACAACTTGTCAAGACAAGACAAGACAAGACAACTTGTCAAGACAAGACAAGACAACTTGTCAAGACAAGACAAGACATGACAAGTTGTCAAGACAAGACAAGACAAGACAAGATAACTTCTGAAAACAAGACAAGCCAAGACAACTTGTCAAGACTAGACAAGTTAACTTGGCAAGACACGACAACTTGTCAAGACAATACAAGACAAGACAAGACATGACAAAACAACACAATCAACACAAGACAACACAAGACAACACAACACAACACAACACAAGGCAACACAAGACAAGACAATAAAATTGTCAAGACAATACACGACAACTTGTCAAAACAAGACAACTTGTCAAGACAAGACAAGACAAGACAACTTGTCAAGACAAGACAAGACAAGACAACTTGTCTATACAAGGCAAGACAAGACAAGACAAGACAAGAAAACTGGTCAAGACAAGACAAGACAACTTGTCAAGACAAGACAAGACATGAAAACTTGTCAAGACAAGACAAGACAAGACAACTTGTCAAGACAAGACAAGACAACTTTTCAAGACAAGACAAGACATGACAAGTTGTCAAGACAAGACACGACAAGAAAGACAAGATAACTTGTCAAGACAAGGCAAGACAACTTGTCAAGACAAGACAAGTTAACTTGTCAAGACAAGACAACTTGTCAAGACAAGACCAGACAAGACAAGACAAATTGTCAAGACAAGACAACACAACTTGTCGAGACAAGACAAGACAACTTGTCAAGACAAGACAAGAAAAGACAAGTCTTGTCTTGTCAAGACAAGACAAGACAAGACAAGACAAGACAAGACAAGACAAGACAAGTCAAGACAAGACAACACAACACAACACAACACAACAGAACACAACACAAGTCAAGTCAAGACTAGACAAGTTAATACAACTTTCCAAGACAAGACAAGACAACACAACTTGTCAAGACAAGGCAAGACAAGACAAGACAAGACAAGACAAGATAACTGGTCAAGACAAGACAAGATAATTTGTCAAGACAAGACAAGACATGATAACTTGTCAAGACAAGACAAGACAAGACAACTTGTCAAGACAAGACAAGACAAGACAACATGTCAAGACAAGACACGACAAGACAAGACAAGACAACACAACACAACACAACAGAATCAACACAAGACAACACAACACAAGACAATACAAGACAAGACAACACATGAAAATTGTCAAGACAAGACAGGACAACCTGTCAAAACAAGACAACTTGTCAAGACAAGAAAAGACAAGACAAGACAACTTGTCAAGACAAGACAAGACATGACAACTTGTCAAGACAAGACAAGGCATGACAATTTGTCAAGACAAGACAAGTTAACTTGTTAAGACAAGACAACCTGTCAGCACAATACAAGACAAGACAAGACAACACAACACAACACAACACAAGCAAGACAAGAAAATTGTCAAGACAAGACACGACAACTTGTCAAGACAAGACAAGACATGACAAGTTGTCAAGACAAGACAAGACAAGACAAGATAACTTCTGAAGACAAGACAAGGCAAGACAACTTGTCAAGACTAGACAAGTTAACTTGGCAAGACACGACAACTTGTCAAGACAATACAAGACAAGACAAGACATGACAAAACAACACAATCAACACAAGACAACACAAGACAACACAACACAACACAACACAACACAACACAAGTCAAGACAAGACTAGACAAGTTAATACAACTTTCCAAGACAAGACAAGACAACACAACTTGTCAAGACAAGGCAAGACAAGACAAGACAAGACAAGACAAGACAAGACAAGACAAGACAAGACAAGATAACTGGTCAAGACAAGACAAGATAATTTGTCAAGACAAGACAAGACATGATAACTTGTCAAGACAAGACAAGACAACTTGTCAAGACAAGACAAGACAAGACAACATGTCAAGACAAGACAAGACATGACAACTTGTCAAGACAAGACACGACAAGACAAGACAAGACAACACAACACAACACAACACAATCAACACAAGACAACACAACACAAGACAATACAAGACAAGACAACACAAGAAAATTGTCAAGACAAGACAGGACAACCTGTCAAAACAAGACAACTTGTCAAGACAAGAAAAGACAAGATAAGACAACTTGTCAAGACAAGGAAAGACAAGACAAGACAGGACAACTGGTCAAGACAAGACAACTGGTCAAGACAAGACAAGACAACTTGTCAAGACAAGACAAGACATGACTACTTGTCAAGACAAGACAAGACAAGACAACTTGTCAAGACAAGACAAGGCAAGACAATTTGTCAAGACAAGACAAGTTAACTTGTTAAGACAAGACAACCTGTCAGTACAATACAAGACAAGACAAGACAACACAACACAACACAACACAAGCAAGACAAGAAAATTGTCAAGACAAGACACGACAACTTGTCAAAACAAGAAAACTTGTCAAGACAAGAAAAGACAAGACAAGACAACTTGACAAGACAAGACAAGACAAGACGAAACAATTTGTCAAGACAAGGCAAGAAAACTTGTCAAGACAAGACAAGACATGACAACTTGTCAAGACAAGACAAGACAAGACAACTTGTCAAGACAAGACAAGACAAGACAACTTGTCAAGACAAGACAAGACATGACAAGTTGTCAAGACAAGACAAGACAAGACAAGATAACTTCTCAAGACAAGACAAGGCAAGACAACTTGTCAAGACAAGACAAGTTAACTTGTCAAGACAAGACAACTTGTCAAGACAATACAAGACAAGACAAGACATGACAAAACAACACAATCAACACAAGACAACACAAGACAACACAACACAACACAAGACAACACAACAAGACAACTTGTCAAGACAAGAAAAGTCAAGACAAGACAACTTGTCAAGACAAGACAAGACAAGACAAGACAACTTGTCTAGACAAGGCAAGACAAGACAAGACAAGACAAGACAAGACAAGACAAGACAAGACAAGACAAGACAAGACAACTTGTCAAGACAAGACAAGACATGACAACTTGTCAAGACAAGACAAGACGTGACAACTTGTCAAGACAAGACAAGAGAAGACAACTTATCAAGACAAGACAAGACAACTTTTCAAGACAAGACAAGACATGACAAGTTGTCAAGACAAGACAAGACAAGAAAAGTCAAGATAACTTGTCAAGACAAGGCAAGACAACTTGTCAAGACAAGACAAGTTAACTTGTCAAGACAAGACAACTTGTCAAGACAATACAAGACAAGACAAGACAACACAATCAACACAAGACAACACAACACAACACAACACAATACAAGACAAGACAGACAATAAAATTGTCAAGACAAGACAGGACAACTTGTCAAAACAAGACAACTTGTCAAGACAAGAAAAGACAAGACAAGACAACTTGTCAAGACAAGACAAAACAAGGCAAGACAAGACAACTTGTCAAGACAAGGAAATACAAGACAAGAATAGACAAGACAACTGGTCACGACAAGACAAGACAACTTGTCAAGACAAGACAAGACAAGACAACTTGTCAAGACAAGACAAGGCAAGACAACTTGTCAAGATAAGACAAGTTAACTTGTTAAGACAAGACAACCTGTCAGGACAATACAAGACAACAGTAGTATAGAGGATGGGGGCACGAGCTCATCGACGTCAACCGTAAATATAAATACCAAAACATCACCAAATTTGTGCCAAGTCGCGACTCGACAAATTTGGCGATGTTTTGGTATTTATATTTACAATTAACGTCGAATAAGCTCGTGCCCCCATCCTCTATACTACTACAGCAATCGTTAGTCCAGCTAGACACCCCTCCCACGTTTTCTACTCAATTGGTGTCAAACACGCGCTAGACTCACGAGACAACACCAAATTTATACCAAATCGCTATTTTAACGAAATACGACACGTTTCGTCAAAATTTAGAAAAAGTTTTGTGTCGTCATTTTCGCATTTATGTTTGACAAACTATGACTGACGCGCTCTACCATTGTTTCAATTCACGCGCGAAAAAAAAGCCACTGGATTGTGATTCTAGTGACGATGTTTAATAAATTTCAGCGAGAGAGCCACTAGAGTCTAGTGGTAGTGTTAAATAGATTTCATATGCGAGTGCTCTACCTGCTACACGAATCAAGGTCACCTGTTGATGTTGCTAACAACAACATTCCATTACGAATAGCAACTACAACTTTTTAAAAAAATGTTTTCGCTTTCAAAAAATATTTTCATTTTAAAATATTTTTTTCAAAAGGTTGTGGTTGCTATTCGCAATGGAATGTTGTTGTTAGCAACACACACGTACAACCACCTGCTGTCGTGCAAGGTGTAGTAGTGATGGATAACGTAGCCAACGTTATGTTGTCAAAGGAGAGACTGGAGGTTTTGTTATTAAAAGAGAAGAGAGTCAGAAGGGCTGCAGTGAATAAAAGAAGAAATCTGAAGAAGAGGATTAGCGAGCTTAACACGAAGTTGATGACAACAGAGGCGGAGATCGCTGACCACGAGAGAAGAATCGCAATGTTTGAAGAAGGGGTGAGGAGTAACCCATCACCACCATGCTAAGACTGTCTAACTTTAAGCGTACTCGTTACGATTGTACACTATAAATATCGTGAATAAAAAACCGTTGTGTGAATGGGCTCGCGCGGTTGTTCTGAGACCACCTGCTAGCATGCAAATTAGTCCGCTCGCTCACTATTTTCAGTGTTTGTCGTCTCGCTTCTAAAATGGTGGTCGTACACGTGCTTCGACGTTATGATTCCTCCCGACAACAAGCCCAAGAAAGGCACGTATGGTGTCGCAATCGCGACAATGCTCTCAACGTCTTTTTTTAATAACGGATCTTTTTGTAGTTCGTCGTTTAGTTCGTCAGGGTTCTCGATAGCGTTCAACCCATCCAGTAGGCTAGCGAATTTGCTGATTAGCAAGTCGGTGAGAAAAGCGTTTGCAATTTCCATTCTCTTCAACTCGTGTTGGCGCCATATCTTGTCGATAACCTTTGTGGACGCTTTTTTAATGTATGCTTCAGATTGGCTTACCACACCGTCACCAGACAGTCTTATTAACTCAGCTCTCTTAACGTCAATGTCGTCTTCCACAGTTGAGGTACCAGCGGCTTGGGTATCCTCAACTAATTCCTCAATTGTAGGATTTTCGTCACTTTGCGCTTCACCATCACGTTACTACTTATACCCATATTTTATTGCGGAATAACAACTTCGTAATTGTATGGATAGCGTAGTGAGATTTCAAGTCTAGCGTACTTATTATTTTTTAGTGCGGTCACAATCGCCGACACTTCTTCTTTGCTAATGTGCCCAAGGTAATCGTCAATAATGACCTTCATATCACTCCTGCTCGGGCAGTAAAAGCAAATGAGCTTACTAATGTTTTCTCTATACGGTTTTGCGATCGACGTCAGTTGTTGTGTGATGACAATAACGCTCAACATAAAATGTCGCGCACTAAAAGCTAAGTTGACTAATTGACTAGTCCTGTTTTTGACATCCTGTCCACTCGCACAGTCGTCCAACACAATCAGAGTGTTAGTGCCTTTAAAAATGTTAGTCACACACTTGAGAACAGCGTCGACATTGTTTTGTGTGCAGTCTATCGCTAACACGTCGGGGTCGCGCACATATTTCCAATCTTGATATGCTTTGTTCCACTCGAAAGTAGGACAAATCAACACAATGTAGTCAAATTTACCACGATACTCAGATTCCAATGTTTCCAGCAAATAATGCGTCTTACCACAAGCTGTCATGCCAACAATTAGCGCATTAAACGGAGTCTCCATTAAATTGCGTTTGATTTAATACTGGATTGACTGCAACCCATTGTTCATGAAGTTGACCAGTCCATCACTCATCACAAACACCCTGCACATGACATTTGCAGTCGTCGCTTTTTTAGTGATCTCAAGAAGCACGCCGGATTGTGTGTTCACAATTTTTTTACCAGTGGCGACGTTGTAATTATCTTGGACGCTCCTCAAGTCGATGACCAACGCAAAGCCATCTTTATAGAACTTCTGCATGGTCATGAACTGAGCGTGTTCTTCACCCAACCCAAACAATCGTTTCGCCTCTGCATAGAACTTCGACTTTGGGATGCCTTGTGAGTACACACTATTTGGCACACCTTCAATTGTGACTCTAACACTCTCAATATTTGGGTAAAGAAACTCCTCGCTGTCTGTTCGCACCTTATTCGTGAATAGCAACACAATTGCCTTCATGCTTTTTCTTGGAAGATTAACATTCTCGTTCACAATGGTCGTGCCTTTGTCCCATTCGGTGGTTTTCATCAACGTGACGTGCTCATATGACAAACTACGACCACTTGCATAGCCCGACGCTATTTCGTCAGCGAGCTCCTGGTTATCGATCGTCTCATACTCAAGTTCGAGGTTCTCCAGAGTGTATCCACCTACACTTTCATTGGATTGCGCCACCATGATGTCTGTAGCCTTCGGAAGTGTGATCACATACTGCAAGTTATTATTCATGCTAAAAGGAGCGTACAACCCGTGGTCATTCATGATTTTACCAAGCTTAATCCGCTGTTTCGTTCCAATCACACCAAACATCAACGCGTCACTAACTTTAGCGACGTTCCCACTTGTCGCACCACTGTCATCCTTAGAAATTAGCTTTCTCAAGTTTTCAGAGCCAACACCATAGTCAATCATTTGGTCTCGCGCAGTAACACTCTCCCAAAGGTCGCGATAAACACCAGTGTAATTTTCCCCACTGTTGTCATACACAGTCTCCCCAGCTAGTCTCACAACAAGTTTCTCACAAAGCAACTTGCTCACATTATTCAAGAACCAACTTTTGTCATTCGCGTTCTTAAAGTCAAACACTAGACCCAACGATCCAGGCACCAAACAGCTACTAACCTTGAGCTTCGGTATATCGATGTAAAGTTCCTCGCCAGGGCTGACCTTATTGGGGTTCAACGTGATCACGTGCTGCGTTCTCACCCCTTTTATGACACCCATGGTTGCTCGTCTAAAACCAGGACTCAACTCTGCTGACGTGACGTTCATATACTTTGCATATGTTTTGTTACTACCGTTTTAGCTTATAATAATCATACACAAACCACGCAAGTACCACCGCAAGTACCCACAGATTTTGAGCCAACCATGCGAGACCCTTCGCACCTAACGTCAACGCATTATAAACTAAATTAGCCAGCCCAACAGCCCATGGACCCATCTTCGTTATCGCGTTCTTAACAGCCTCTGCGAACGACTTTGTAGCCATAGCGCCTTTCACAACAGCAGACCTCCCAGCGATAATAATCGTTGTTATAATTCCAGCCACTGAAATTGCTACAGCGCTCAACCCAACCATATTCTCTTTAGCCCATTCCTTGAATTTCTGAAATCTGTCAATGTCGACTTCTTGTTGCTCTCTAACTTCTTCTATTTGTCGCTGTTCAATAGTTCTGTCTCGCGCTTCTTCAAGCCCTACAATACGCTCTCTCAATTCGAAGATAGCGCTTTCGTCGTCTTCACCGTCTAGTTCACCTGATGTTATATTTATTGCTTCTTGAAAGTGGTCTGCTTGTATTTGCAGCGCACCATCGTCACCTACTCTTGATTCACGCGACACACCATCGCTTGGATTAAGCACGCCATTCAGCTCGCGGTTTTCGTCTGGTGTTAGCCCGTGTATGTCAGCACGGTCCACTTTTGTTTCAATTACTGGGAAGTCATCTGGGATTACTTCTGTTGTGACAACTGTTGTTTCTGTGTTCTCAGGGATTTGACCAACTAACTGTTTGAACTGCTCGATCGCGTTTTTACTACTCGCATCTTTACTGTAGATCAAACCTTTTTTCCCAGGTATTAGAATTCGTTTGGGTATCCCTTGTTTGCCATCTTTGTTTATCGGTTTGAAAAGAATAGACCCCGATCTCGTCACATATGATCTGTTGACTACGCTCCTCGACGCGTCGTCACGACTGAGTTTTTTTTCATACAACTCACGTATTTTCTCATCTATTAGCTTGATTCTTTTTACTTCGTTTTTTACTCTATTTTCTACTTGCTCTTTGTTGTACGCTTTTAGCTCACCAAATCTCCTCTCAACTTCGTCCGACTCTCCAAAAGCTGCATAGAAACTTGTGTCATTGACGTCGCCATATGACTCCTGTTCAACAAACTCTACTGTTGGGACTTCTGTGTTAGTTCCCCCTATTGTCACCGTTTTACCATCGTCAGTGTCGATAAATGACGTTTCTTCTCGCCCACTTCGTCTTCTAGCTAGCTCACTTCTCATCCTCTTCACGCGGTCACTAACTTTGGCATAATTAACACGAACGCTTTCCGACATATCACTCGTGCCTAACCCCCTGGTTATCTCGCTAAGCTCCCCATAAGTCTCGGTGAGATCCTCTTCTAGTTGCTCAACACTCATGTCTTTGTACTCATCAAATTTCTCCATCTCGATCTCGTCGAGGCCTCCCCCACCTTCAGTCATATTACATTAGCTCACATTTTGAGTATCGCTTTCCGATGTCTGTGAATCACGTTCGCTCTCACAACCTAATCAATGGTCAGACTAGGTTTGTGAAATAAAGAGAGTTCCACAAACATTTTCGTTGAGAGAAAGTTTCACAGATATTTTTTATTGAGTTAAAAACGTCTTTTTAAAAAAATGCTAGAACAGTTATCACTTTAAGCGTCATCTCAACAACAAGAGTGGTTGTTAGTTTGACTCATTACTCGTTGTCTAAAAGTCTCTTTACAATACCCTTCCTCTAATCACTCATCAGCGACACCCTCGCACTTGTCAAAGTTTCCCATCTCAAAGTCGTCGAAATCTTCCTCACCTTCAGCCATATCACATTAGCCCACATTTTGAATATCGCTTTCTGGTATCCACGAATTATGTTTGCTTTCATAACCTAACCATTTGACCAGCGCCATCTTCTCTCCTCTGACTTTCTTTCTTTTCAACACCTTTTCAACTCTGTACACATCGTCGCCATATTTCTTATTGACCAGCGATAATTCCTGTTCATAAAATTTACCAATAATCTGTTCACCGCTCACGTCCTCAATTTCGTACACATTCGGATCACCACGAATAACCTTTACCACTTTAAACAGCTCTTCAGTGAAGTTAGCTTCATAGCCCTTTGTGAACACACTCTTGTATTTACTAATTCTCACTGACTCGCCAACTCTAAACTTTGGCAATGGATTGTCCGCAAATTGATGACCAAACAAAGTGGTCCAAACTTCACCCTCATTTGACTTATCGACATCCTTTGGCTTCATCATAATGCTTCGATTCACATTGCTATTATAATTGCCCACAAACTGGTCGAGAACGTCAATCCATTTGTACGTTCCACGGGTATAAAAGTACTTCCACATAATACTCTTCAGACTTCTATTAAAACGCTCGACAACAGCAGCTTTTTTATCGCTCTTAGTGCTGAAATATTCAACACCATTTTTTTTCAGCAAACGTTTCACACCAACGTTGTAGAACTCAAGTCCATCATCAAATTGCGCTAACTTAGGCATGGTTCCAAACCGATCTTTAAAGTTATTCAACAACTCTCCAACAGCCTTAGTCATGCTCTTAGTGTCTTTTCTATAAACTGCAATTCCAAAAGCGTATCTACTCAATATTTCAATGCCTGTCAATATCCAATAATAACCGCCATTCTGTCTCGAGTACTTACTCATGTCCACTAGATCCATTTGGAGCTCTTCACCAAGAAATCCGACGAGGGTAGCACGGAATTTATGCCTTCTCACGATGGGTTTGTACCTAGTGTAGGTGTCCTGCGCTGTCAACCATTTTTTCACTGTTTTTCTAGTTACTTTCAATCCGTCTCCCAACGCACTTTGATACAACCTCTCTGCACCAGTGTACCCTGTCTTAGGATTATAATAGATGTCTCGCAACCCTTGCTCTGTTTCCACACCAAGTTCCATATAATTCACACAATATACAGTTCCAGTAACACCGCGCCAATTTTGAGATCGTCGTTATTTGGTTTGACACGAAACGTCATACTTGAGTAAACACCTTTTTTAATACCCACCTTGGATTCGATGTCTACATGGCGTTGCACTGACCCTTTCAATGACTGTTCAGTGGGTATTGGCAACGTTGTGATCACATCGCTACGCTTCCCGTCAATACCCACGTTGCTCTCCGTCTCGACGATGTCACACGAAACTTCTACGTACTTCAGACCTCTATACATGTCGACCTCGTTTGGGCTAGTGTGCCACTGTAAGTCATTCTGAATCACCTCACCTCTCGCAAAACCGAGTAGAGGCCCAAGAGTGTCTAACATGGCTGAGCTACTAACCTTGACCCTACATTTTCTCGTGGGTGTCAGTTTCTCTATCTCGAGATCCACCTTACGCTCGTTAGACTCGTGTTTCAAGACTTTGACCAATGCGTCGAAGTTAAAGTACCCCTCACCCACTTTAATCTTTTTAAAAGAGCCAACCCTAGAGTTATCCAGCGTGAAGACCTGAATGCTGTCGTCATTTGTCGTGTTATGATAGTCCCAAAACACAGTAGCTGTCTTAACCATAATGTATGGGTTATCGTGTATGACCATCATCGCGTTGTCAAAGGACACAACTTTTTCTACACCTTCAATGAATACCGTCAACTTTCGCATTATGTATAACATACGGTATATTATATGCAGAAAGCCCTTCATGACTACTATGGAAAGCACTACAAACGTGCGATGGCGAACACATCGAAGGCTACACACGATGCAAAGACAGACCTCAGGTATTAGAATTCGTTTGGGTATCCCTTGTTTGCCATCTTTGTTTATCGGTTTGAAAAGAATAGACCCCGATCTCGTCACATATGATCTGTTGACTACGCTCCTCGACGCGTCGTCACGACTGAGTTTTTTTTCATACAACTCACGTATTTTCTCATCTATTAGCTTGATTCTTTTTACTTCGTTTTTTACTCTATTTTCTACTTGCTCTTTGTTGTACGCTTTTAGCTCACAAAATCTCCTCTCAACTTCGTCCGACTCTCCAAAAGCTGCATAGAAACTTGTGTCATTGACGTCGCCATATGACTCCTGTTCAACAAACTCTACTGTTGGGACTTTTGTGTTAGTTCCCCCTATTGTCACCGTTTTACCATCGTCAGTGTCGATAAATGACGTTTCTTCTCGCCCACTTCGTCTTCTAGCTAGCTCACTTCTCATCCTCTTCACGCGGTCACTAACTTTGGCATAATTAACACGAACGCTTTCCGACATATCACTCGTGCCTAACCCCCTGGTTATCTCGCTAAGCTCCCCATAAGTCTCGGTGAGATCCTCTTCTAGTTGCTCAACACTCATGTCTTTGTACTCATCAAATTTCTCCATCTCGATCTCGTCGAGGCCTCCCCCACCTTCAGTCATATTACATTAGCTCACATTTTGAGTATCGCTTTCCGATGTCTGTGAATCACGTTCGCTCTCACAACCTAATCAATGGTCAGACTAGGTTTGTGAAATAAAGAGAGTTCCACAAACATTTTCGTTGAGAGAAAGTTTCACAGATATTTTTTATTGAGTTAAAAACGTCTTTTTAAAAAAATGCTAGAACAGTTATCACTTTAAGCGTCATCTCAACAACAAGAGTGGTTGTTAGTTTGACTCATTACTCGTTGTCTAAAAGTCTCTTTACAATACCCTTCCTCTAATCACTCATCAGCGACACCCTCGCACTTGTCAAAGTTTCCCATCTCAAAGTCGTCGAAATCTTCCTCACCTTCAGCCATATCACATTAGCCCACATTTTGAATATCGCTTTCTGGTATCCACGAATTATGTTTGCTTTCATAACCTAACCATTTGACCAGCGCCATCTTCTCTCCTCTGACTTTCTTTCTTTTCAACACCTTTTCAACTCTGTACACATCGTCGCCATATTTCTTATTGACCAGCGATAATTCCTGTTCATAAAATTTACCAATAATCTGTTCACCGCTCACGTCCTCAATTTCGTACACATTCGGATCACCACGAATAACCTTTACCACTTTAAACAGCTCTTCAGTGAAGTTAGCTTCATAGCCCTTTGTGAACACACTCTTGTATTTACTAATTCTCACTGACTCGCCAACTCTAAACTTTGGCAATGGATTGTCCGCAAATTGATGACCAAACAAAGTGGTCCAAACTTCACCCTCATTTGACTTATCGACATCCTTTGGCTTCATCATAATGCTTCGATTCACATTGCTATTATAATTGCCCACAAACTGGTCGAGAACGTCAATCCATTTGTACGTTCCACGGGTATAAAAGTACTTCCACATAATACTCTTCAGACTTCTATTAAAACGCTCGACAACAGCAGCTTTTTTATCGCTCTTAGTGCTGAAATATTCAACACCATTTTTTTTCAGCAAACGTTTCACACCAACGTTGTAGAACTCAAGTCCATCATCAAATTGCGCTAACTTAGGCATGGTTCCAAACCGATCTTTAAAGTTATTCAACAACTCTCCAACAGCCTTAGTCATGCTCTTAGTGTCTTTTCTATAAACTGCAATTCCAAAAGCGTATCTACTCAATATTTCAATGCCTGTCAATATCCAATAATAACCGCCATTCTGTCTCGAGTACTTACTCATGTCCACTAGATCCATTTGGAGCTCTTCACCAAGAAATCCGACGAGGGTAGCACGGAATTTATGCCTTCTCACGATGGGCTTGTACCTAGTGTAGGTGTCCTGCGCTGTCAACCATTTTTTCACTGTTTTTCTAGTTACTTTCAATCCGTCTCCCAACGCACTTTGATACAACCTCTCTGCACCAGTGTACCCTGTCTTAGGATTATAATAGATGTCTCGCAACCCTTGCTCTGTTTCCACACCAAGTTCCATATAATTCACACAATATACAGTTCCAGTAACACCGCGCCAATTTTGAGATCGTCGTTATTTGGTTTGACACGAAACGTCATACTTGAGTAAACACCTTTTTTAATACCCACCTTGGATTCGATGTCTACATGGCGTTGCACTGACCCTTTCAATGACTGTTCAGTGGGTATTGGCAACGTTGTGATCACATCGCTACGCTTCCCATCAATACCCACGTTGCTCTCCGTCTCGACGATGTCACACGAAACTTCTACGTACTTCAGACCTCTATACATGTCGACCTCGTTTGGGCTAGTGTGCCACTGTAAGTCATTCTGAATCACCTCACCTCTCGCAAAACCGAGTAGAGGCCCAAGAGTGTCTAACATGGCTGAGCTACTAACCTTGACCCTACATTTTCTCGTGGGTGTCAGTTTCTCTATCTCGAGATCCACCTTACGCTCGTTAGACTCGTGTTTCAAGACTTTGACCAATGCGTCGAAGTTAAAGTACCCCTCACCCACTTTAATCTTTTTAAAAGAGCCAACCCTAGAGTTATCCAGCGTGAAGACCTGAATGCTGTAATGTATGGGTTATCGTGTATGACCATCATCGCGTTGTCAAAGGACACAACTTTTTCTACACCTTCAATGAATACCGTCAACTTTCGCATTATGTATAACATACGGTATATTATATGCAGAAAGCCCTTCATGACTACTATGGAAAGCACTACAAACGTGCGATGGCGAACACATCGAAGGCTACACACGATGCAAAGGCAGACCTCATCAAAAAGTACCCCCACGCTACTTTAAGCAAATTCGAGTTCTATCCAAATATTTCGCAAGATGGTAAGATCCTAGGTGTCGACATATATTTCAGAAACAATGACATCCTCAGCACAGACATAACCAGCACAACCTTCAAAAATGACAAAAACATGTGGAAGTGGCTACACAATAGTAAGTTCCCAATAATATGGCAAGGTGGTGGACCTATCCAACCACTACCAAAAGGCCATAAAAACCACTGGGGGCTTTGGGATGGCTATCCAACAGAAAATGTGTTAAATTATCCAGTGAATAACTTTAAAGTTTTTGTTAACCAAAATAGCTACTTCATGTCAAAGCTACCAGTCTTACAAATCACCACGTCGAAGACAAAATCAGAGTGGGATGACAACGAATCTTACTACCGCGTTGTGTTCGCGACGTATTGTGCAAGTTTCTGTTGTGGTGTCTCACTGCAACATCTATCAGTGTCACAAGAAGTCCACCCTGTGGTCACGAGTGTGATGAGATTCCATTTGTACTTCACCATTAGAAGACTTCTCAGAAGAATGGAAGGTGGTGAGACCATGAAATCGATAAGTAGAGAATTCAACGCTTATGAATTGTATGGTAAGATTTCCAAAATTCCCAGAAAACATTACTACCAGAATAAAGTCCTGAGCGATGGCACTTTAGGCGAATCCAGAGTCTTCACACTCAACGACACCCATAACGATTATAAACGATACGTCGCGCGATTGTCAGACGGCTTTACCAACATTGGACTGCAATATCTAAACCAAAGCATAGAAGCCTTTGTGTACTCCACACTTGGTGCACAAGCGAGAACACGTGTATCAGTCGTTGGTGGTTCTGCAGGAAGTCTAGAAACCCAACAAGAGTTCCGCAAGTTGTTTTCTGACAGTGTTATCAACTATGACGTGTCGACATGGATTCTCAACATGAATAAATCGATTAGAGACACCAACGTTGTCCAAAATCTCGCAGTGTCGCCAAGTACATGGTTGATGCCGAGTAATGTGGTGATTCTCAAGAATAAAATCGCTGGGTACAACAACTTATTAAAGATTGCCACAGAGTCCATGAAATTTGGAGTGAACACTCGCTTGAATGCAACAACACCAACAATTGCAGCTAAAAAAGTCCACCAAGAAAATGTGGTGACTAACTTAGTAGCGCCAACGAATCTTGCGGCTAAAAAAGTTCGCCAAGAGAATGTGGCTAAAAAAGTTTACCAATAAAATGTGACACCACTTCCCACGAGAGAAACAGTGGCCACCACCACAAGTAAGTCAGACACGACAACATTGGCGATAGTGTTAGGGTTCTCAGCGGTCTCTGGCTATCTACTAACCAAATACACCTTGAAGTAGTAATGAGTCTAAACTACGGGTATGAGTCTGACGACCCTCACGATAAAATACTAAAGAGAACGAAAAGGCATCTGAACGAAGATCCTAAATTAAGCGTGACCGGTGGAAGGATGTCTGGAATAATAGACATGCAAGGCTCAGCGATAAAAAACGTAGCAGACCCAGTCGATGACTCAGATGCCACCAATAAAATAACTCTAGAGCGACTGTTAGCAGGTCTCCTCAAGAGTCAGTCCTATAATGTTGTGCTTGACTTCAACGTTAGCACACACGCCTCGAAAAACGTGGAATTTCACACCAATGGTTCAATCAAAGTGAAAGCGATTGGTGAAACAAGTAAATTAGTGCAAAACAACCCAACCTATGGCCCTACTATTGGCATCAACGGTGCAGGTCAAAATTTTCTGTCCCCTGTGTTAACACCACTCCCACTTGAGTCAGGCCTTCATTTTAACTGCCCCAGTATGCAGTGGTGTGACCTCTCCATTTTTGTCGTAGTGCGGCTACCTACTCGCACCACGGGGTCAAATTGGGAGACAATTATATCGAACGACGACGGTCAGTGGGACAAGTTCATAGGGTATAAGACTGGTATGACTAATGGACTCGCGTATGGTGGCAGCAACCCAGCAATGGAGAGCATATGCACTATTCCAAGTGGTGTTGACCTCACAAAAATGCACATGATATCAATACACTGGCAAATGAGTAATTCACATGTCAGGGTCAACAACGTTAAGTCAACCGATTCAGACTTCGTAGCGAACATGAAAAAGATAGGCACAATGGAACAATTTTTGGAATACATCGACCAAGAATACCACTCGCGCCTTATGCGTACCCATCATTGATAGAATTCTACGGTGTGAAAATTGTGAG
This sequence comes from Chrysogorgia sp. JL179-B06, assembly GCA_035772405.1. Taxonomy (NCBI): domain Eukaryota; kingdom Metazoa; phylum Cnidaria; class Anthozoa; order Scleralcyonacea; family Chrysogorgiidae; genus Chrysogorgia; species Chrysogorgia sp. JL179-B06. The sequence goes on along the minus strand of JAYKKM010000129.1, from coordinate 168,470 downwards.
TGGTTACATGGCGAACCGAGACATTATAATCATGGGTGGAGAAATGATGAAGGAATATGGTATAAAGTAAATGGGAGCATGTTTTTCGAGGCCTCATGAAATATATAAAATAAACAAAACGACTGATCACATGTTCAAAGCCCACCAGCTTTGGTCGCGGTGACGTTACTCTCGAGCTCCACGCTGAGATTGGTATGAGGTCTAAAAAGACTTACGGAAAACCTATTATGTTACCAGAGTCAGACACTGTGGGAGTGGTGGGAGACGTGACCTAAGTTAAAATGGGTTGGTCTCAACTTCGAAGATTTAGAAAGCTGATTCGTAACATTAGAAACTTTTTCAGACGATGTAGCAAACCGAAGACTAATAAAACACATCTGATGCGTTGGTACACAACAAACCAGATCTATAAAAAACCTAACGCCCACATCGAGTAGTTTTTTTTGTGGGAGACTATATAGTGATGACTTCCACAGCGCTTCAACTATTTGATTTCGATGGCCACCAAATCACGACGGTTAATCACAACGGTGACATATGGTTCAAAGCGAAAGAAGTCGCGAGCGCTCTAGGTTATGCTCGACCAAAAGATGCAGTACACGACCACGTCGAACCTGACTGTAGAATGAAGATGGAACAGGCCTCGTTTATCAACGAGCTTGGGGTCTACTCGTTGGCGTTCTCGAGTAAAATGGAGCGTGCGAAACAGTTTGGAAGGTGGGTGTACTCAGAAGTCTTACCAAGCGTTAGAAAGACTGTAGCTGACGTCAGTCTCAAACACAATCAGTTTAAAATGATCACTGAGTTCGACCTTCATACGAAAGTTGTTGGTTTTCTTAGGAAATATTATCCAGAAGCTATTTTGATAGCCGCTTGTGGTGAGAATCAAGACACTTCGAGTAAAAGAATAAATTCGTGGAAAAAAGGTTACCAACGTGGGACACCCGACTTGATTATTGCCAATGCAAACCGACAGCACAGCGGGCTTGTGATTGAGTTCAAGAACCCAGGTGGCACAGGTAAGACATCTGAAGAGCAAGACCCTCTGCTACTCAGATACAAGTCCGCTGGTTATCTAACATTGTTGTGCGACTCGTACGATGACGCTATCACCACGGTAATAAAATATTTATTTGACGTTGGGTTTCAGTGCTCCCAGTGCTTTCGTAAATTTAAAAATAAAGCAGCGTTGAGTAACCACGAGAGACGTTACTGTAAAGAGACTTTTTAGACAGTGAGTAATGAGTCGAATTAGCACTCGTTCTCGTTGTTGAGACGACGCTCGAAGTGACAACTGTTCTAACATTTTTTAAAGACGTTTTTAACTTGATAAAAAATATCTGCGAAACTTTCTCTCTTTATTTCACAAACCTTCTGACCACTGTGTGTGAAAAAATGTTTCTATGACATTGGACGCTTCATGTGACCAATGTATAAATTTAAAAAAGTGGGGTGTATTTAGAACACCCTTAATTTTGTGTGGAAGGATGATGACGTCTGCACACTGCACGATATTGCTCAGCACCACCAACAAATGATGGTCCTGGGTTGTATCTCCAACTGAATGGCGCATCAACAGTTGTTCCGTAAGTGTCGCGACAAACGGCGCAACACGCTTTTAGAAATGTGATGTCGTCTGCTACTGGGAGCAACGTGTCGAGTTCACCAAGTCTTTTTAAATGCTCTGTTGTTATGAGACCACAAATAATGACGTGAATGCCAGCTTTGATGTAGTCACGAATAACTGGGAGTAGATCAGAGTACCAATGGCCTTCATCAATACCAATGACGTCGTAATCAGCTATCTCGGAAGAACTCGGAAGGTTGGTGATTAACTTTGCAGGTAAACTGTCTGATCCGACAACAGTGGTCTGACGATGTGTGGAGAACGTGTGGTCAGTTCGTCTAGTGTCACCTGTGTTGTTCATGTAAAGGACTTTGAGCCCTGACTTACTTAACGCGACTAACCTGCGAAGAGTCTCTGTCGTTTTTCCTGCGAACATGGGACCAATCACGATTTCTAGTTTACCAACTCTCTTCATGGTTACTATACCTCCAGAGATTTTTTATTGTGGTGGTGGAAACCGTCGTTCGTTGTCAAATAACCGCTTAGTCTCTAAGTTTTTAAGATGGGACTGAGAGCTCTCATGTCTCAAGTGATGCATTAGGCTACAGATGTCTGTATCGCATGGGTAGCACGTGTACGACTCTACGCCACTCATAGAATACTGGTGGATAGATGACCTTATGTGGTCGTCGATGTCGTCCGCACTCACTATGTCGTAACACCCCGCCACACAAGCGTTAACGTCGCGGTTTGCGGCGAGCTCTAGCCACGCTTTGAGTTTGGTTGTGCATGGTTTCCATAGAAGGGTCGCTAAGAACATTTCGAGGAAGTCACCGAGTAGCGTAGCGGTGGACTCACGAGGGTTGTTCAAGTAGACACCACCTGCTAACATAAGGTATTTGAATGGTGAGTAACACCACACAGGGATCATGCAAGCTAAGCTGTCAGCCAACCTGTTGGCTTCATCTTCTTGAAGATTGATCCAAGCGATGTGAAGATACTTCGTATAGGAAAACTTAGAACCATGTCGTATTAACAACCCTTCGCCTCTGGGGTCGAACAATGTGTAGATTGACAAGTACTCTTTTAAGACGTCGGGTCCAGAGGCGTCTCGTGGGATAGACACGTTGATAAAGTCTTCTCTCCGCAAGTAGACAAGATCTGCTTCGCTAACCTCTCGGGCTTGAGTCATTATACTATACTCCCAGAAAAAAATCCTAATTTTTTTAGTGCGTTTGGTTTGGAACTGTGAGATACCTGTGAGGTCAACTGTGAGACACCTGTGAGACCACCTGTGAGTAAGATAACACGTGATAGTGTATTAGATGACCGAAGACTTACAGACTGTTGACGCTAAGATCACGGCTGACGTGAAAAGTGTTAAGGTGAAGGACCCAAAGCGCGTTGCCGCTGGTAAAAAGTTGGCTGAGATATCGAAAGCTGCGAAAGAAAAGAAAATGCGTGAAATGATAGTCAACGAAGAACAGGGTAGTGAGTGGAGCTATGGTTACATTGTTGGAACACTTGGTGTTATCATTGCTGCTGCTTCGCTATGGTACACAATTAGCAGTGAAGAAGAGACACAATTAGAACCTGTGAGTACTGTATTAGCGTCTGTGTCAGAGAGTCGTAAAACTCGTCCAGCGTTAGACACGTTTGATTCTTGAACAAAACACACGACAATGTATATATGGCTGCGATCGATCGAAAAGAACTTATGAACGAATTGTACGACGCGCTACTTGTTACGACTGGTGCTGTGGTAGTGAGTATGATTTCGAAAAAGGCTTTGGGAGAACCATTGGGGACACCAGAGACAGTTAAAGGCACAGTGAAACTTGCTGCAGCTGTTGGTGCAGGAACGCTGTTAGTAAAGTGGATGCAATCGAAAAAGTGGATACCGACAGACCCATTCAAATCAACGTAAGTTAATGGTGAGTGTCGTGGCTGGAGGGATATTTAATGCAGTAGCTTTTGCAGGCGCTGGCTTTATGTTTTCAAAGTTTAATCACTCAGGCTATGAGGCTGAGATGAAAAGACACAACCATGCGTTGGAACAGTTAGCCAGTGCGAAAGAAGTGTGGTATGAGAATGAGGTCGCCAAGAAAGATAAGATCCAGCGTTTACGACAACGGCTCTCTGACGCTAATGCTGACATCAATGACACAAACCACGCGTTGGAAGAACTTAGAAGCGTAATGACCATTCACTACAGCGGTCGAGTGTTCACTGAGAGTCCGAAGATTGCGGATTACTACCAACCGAGTGCGGAAATGAAGGAATACCAATTATTGTTTGTTAGCGCGCTAGGTTTGGGTAGTGGAATAGCGGTATGGGTACTAGTTCGGTGAAAAAAAATGTTGGAGTAGTATAAGTGATGGACAAACTTATGAGGCAGATGAGTTATGGCTTGACAATTGACGAGATCGCGAGTTAGACGCAAACTGAGTGTGGAGACACCTTCAGAATTTACTACTGCTCGGATTGCGACGTTGTGAAAAACACGACTGACTGTGGTGGGTACGCGTGTCCAAAGTGTGGCGACACCGAATGGGGCTACACTCAGAGTTATGGCGACATGAGACTCACGCGACTAAAAAGCGTTCACAAACGGTCTTGGTGGATGGGGAGGAGACTACGGAATGTTGTGAAGGGTGAGCACCTTGAGTTGATAAAAGAGGACTTCTTGAAAGTTGTCAATGTGTTGTACTCATGCAATTTGATAAAGGGTAGAAACGTCAGCAGATATGGATACTACATTATTAGGTTGTGTCATAGAAGACAACTCGAGACACTCAAAAGGGTGCTAGACCTCAAAGACGGGAAGGTGAAAGAGAGGTTCGACGACAATTTGTTTGGGGTGGTGTACCCAAAGCTGGGATGGTGTGAAAGTGGTAATTGACGCTAGAGACATCAATCAGGTAAACGCGACTAGAAGCACCGTCACTAGCCTCTTGAGACGTGAGTTGGGTGAGACTAATGGGATGAAAGTGGTAGAGACAGTTAAGGTCACTTTTGAGAAAATCCTAGAGCGTGATAAGACCACATATAAAACTGCCTACTTTAACAGCGAGACGTTCGTCGTCATTAACGAGCACGATATTGAGGATGTTGCCAATCGTGGGTCGGAACAGATTTTGACGCGGATAGCTGGGTGGTTATCTGAGGGGTCTGGATGGACTATCGACAAAATAGATGCACATTACGTCAATATCGCTATTTACAGACCTTTGCATGGGAGTAGCTACATTGCGTTGCCAAAGGAGCTGCGTAACAGTAAGAAGGGCTTGATAAACGTAAATAATGGGGATGACAACGAGTGTTTTAGATGGTGTCACCTTGCACATAAGTTTCCTGTTGGAAAAAACTCTGATAGAACGTCAAAGTACGTCAGACATGTCAGTGAGCTGAATTACGACGGAATCGACTTCCCAGTCGCACTCAAAGATTACAACAAGATCGAAAAGGCTAACGAAATTAGCATTAATGTTTTTGGGTATGAAAATAAGCATCCATTCCCTGTGTACGTTTCTAAGGAGGCGTACCCTGACCATATGGACCTATTGTTGATAACTACCGATGACAACAAGCATTATGTGTATATTCGCGATTTCAACAAATTCATGTACCGTCAGACTGAGCATAGGGCAAGAAAGCATTTTTGCAGGTATTGTTTGCAGTGTTTTAGTCGCGAGGACGTGCTTGAACGCCATGTGGAAGTGTGTTTGGTCATTAATGGGAAGCAAGCTATTAAAATGCCACAAAAAGGTACGAAAGTGAAATACGAGAATTTTAGTAGACAGCTAAACGTACCATTTGTGGTGTATGCAGACTTAGAGGCTATCACACAGAAGGTGCACGCAGCAACACCATCAAGCGAGTGTAGCTACACAAATGCTTACCAGAGGCACGTTGACTGCGGTTATGGGTACAAATTAGTTTGTTGCTACGACAACGAGTACAGTAAGCCAGTAAAAGTGTATCGCGGTGAAAACGCAGTCAACAAGTTCATTGGGGAGATGTTAGAAATTGTCAAATATTGTAAAGAGACATCTGAGAGTCACTTTAACAAAGAAATGATACTAACTGATGCCGATAAGAAGAACTTTGACGAGTCTAAAAGTTGTCATATTTGCAGTGTTGAGTACACTGGCGCTGACGTTAGAGTGAGAGACCACTGTCACGTGTCAGGTAAGTACAGAGGGTCCGCACATCGCGATTGTAACGTGAACTTTAAGTTGACTGATAAAATTCCTGTGATCTTCCATAACTTGCGCGGCTACGATAGCCATTTCATCATGCAGGAGATTGGCAAGTTTGGCCAAGACATAAATGTGATACCGAACAACATGGAGAAGTACATGGCGTTCATGTTTGGAAAAAACTTGGTGTTCTTGGACAGCTTTCAGTTCATGAGTAGCGGTCTAGACAACTTGGTGAGGAACCTACCAAGGGACGCTTTCAAGTACACGTCAGAAGTGTTTCGCGACGAGGGGTTGGCACTCATGACAAGAAAGGGAGTCTATCCCTACGACTATGTGGACTCCTTTAGTAAATTCGATAAACGCGTGCTACCCTCCAAAAAAGACTTTTACAGCGTTCTGAATGATGAGCACATTACGGAAGAAATGTACGAGCGCGCCATCGATGTGTGGGACTACTTCGACGTTGAAAGTATGGGTGGGTATCACGACCTGTATTTGAAAAGCGATGTGCTCTTGCTTGCCGACGTTTTTGAGAACTTTAGAAAGACATGCCATCGTGAGTATAAATTAGACCCGTGTCACTATTTCACATCGCCTGGATTGGCTTGGGATGCCATGTTAAAGATGACTGGAGTGGAACTCGAATTATTGTCCGACATTGACATGTTCCAGTTCGTAGAAATGGGTATGCGTGGTGGTGTGAGCTACATATGCAACAGACATAGCGTAGCGAATAATAAGTACATGAAGGGGTACGATAAAGCGCAAGAGTCGAAGTATTTGATGTACCTTGACGCCAACAATTTGTACGGAACCTACGGGTGGCTTCAAGTGGTTGACTGAGAAAGAAATAAAAAAGGTTAATCTATGCGACTATCACAACAACAGTGAAAAGGGCCTGCTGCTTGAAGTCGACTTGGAGTATCCAGTCCATTTGCATGACCTACACAACGATTACCCGGTGGCTCCCGAGAAGATGGAGATAACTGTTGACATGTTGTCGGAGTACTGCACGAAAATCAAAAATAAATTTAATGTGAGTGTTGGCGGCGTGAAGAAGTTGGTGACTAATTTGATGGACAAAAAAAAGTATGTGTGTCACTATAGAAATCTGCAGTTGTACACAGATCTTGGATTAAAAATCAAAAAGATTCATAGGGTCCTACAGTTTGACCAGTCCAAGTGGTTGGGCAAGTACATCGACTTTAACACAGTCAAGAGAACTGCGGCTAAGAACGCTTTTGAGAAGGACTTCTTCAAGTTGATGAATAACAGTGTGTTCGGAAAAACGATGGAAAACTTGAGGAAGCGTGTGGACGTAAGATTAGTGACCACTGCGGAGAAATTTAAAAAGCTTGTCTCAAAGCCAACGTTTGTGTCTTGCAAGATATTTAGCGAGAACTTAGTCGCTGTCCACAAAGTTAAAGAAACGCTGACACTAAATAGACCCGCATACGTGGGTATGTGCATACTAGACTTGAGCAAAACGCTGATGTACAATTTCCACTATAATTATATTATGAAAAAGTACTCTAGCGACACCTGTAGATTGCACTTCACTGACACTGACAGTCTGTTGTACTCGATCAAAACTGACGACGTTTATTCCGACTTTATGATGGAGTGCGAAAAGTTCGACAATAGCGACTACCCCGCAGACAGCCCATTCGCTTTTAAAGAGAATAAGAAAGTTATTGGGAAGATGAAGAACGAGTGCGCTGGAACACCAATTATTGAGTTCGTTGGGCTGCGCAGTAAGATGTACAGCTACTTGAAAGAGGATGGAGGTGGTGGGAAAACTGCTAAAGGCATCAGAAAGAATATAATTAAAAAAGTGATCAAGCACGAAGATTATAAAAGTGTGTTACTTGAGCAGAAACAATTGCGACACACAATGAAGACCATTAGAAGTGTCAAGCATCAGCTCGGTAGTTATGAAATTAATAAGGTGTCGTTATCCTGTTTTGATGATAAACGATACCTTTTAGAAAATGGTATTGACTCCTACGCGTATGGTCACAAAAACATTGTAGTGAGAGAAGTAGTATAGTAAGTAGGGCTGCGAGCTCAATCGACCTCAACCGTGAATATAAACACCAAAACGTCACCAAATTTGGCCAAGTCACGACTCGACAAATTTGGCGATGTTTTGGTGTTTATATTCACGATTGACGTCGAATAAGCTCGCAGCCCTACTTACTATACTACTACAACGATCGTTAGTCGATCTAGACACCCCTCACACGTTTTCTACTAAATTGATGTCAAACACATGCGAGACTAGCGAAACAATACCAAATTTATACTAAATAGCGACTCTCGCTAAATTTGACACCATTTCAGCCATATTTAAAAAAATAGAGAGCGTCGTTTCAAAATTTTCACAAATTTATGTCAAATTACATTTAGGAAAAAATAGAAAGTGTCATTTCAACATTTTCGCGTGTTAAAAAAATAAAATGTGGTACGAGCTCACTCCCACATATTAAAAAATAGAGAGTGTCATTTCAACCGACGCGTTCTGCTGTTGTCTCAATTCACGCGCGAAAAAAAACCACTAGATTTTGATTCTAGTGGTGATGTTTTATCCAAGTGGATAGCGAAACGGCGCTCTTTTGATTGACTAACAACATTGACTAACAAATAGCCAACTATTTTACGAATTAGTCCGTTTGCTCACTGTTTTCAGTGGTGTCTCTCACTACAATGTTTTTGTGACCATATGCGTAGGAGTCAATACCATTTTCTAAAAGGTATCGTTTATCGTCGAAGCAGGATAGCGATACTTTATTAATTTCGTAGCTACCGAGCTGATGTTTGACACTTCTAATGGTCTTCATTGTGTGTCGCAATTGTTTCTGCTCTAGTAGCGCGCTTTTGTAATCTTCGTGTCTGATCACTTTTTTAATTATATTCTTTCTAATACCTTTAGCAGTTTTCCCACCACCCCCATCCTCTTTCAAATAGCTATACATTTTACTGCGCAACCCGACGAACTCAATAATTGGCGTCCCAGCGCACTCGTCCTTCATCTTCCCAATAACTTTCTTATTCTCTCTAAAAAAGAATGGGCTGTCTGCAGGGTAGTCGCTATTGTCAAACTTTTCGCACTCCATCATAAAGTCGGAATAAACGTCATCGGTTTTGATTGAGTACAGCAGACTGTCAGTGTCGGTGAAGTGTAATCTGCAGGTGTCGCTAGAGTACTTTTTCATAATATAATTGTAGTGAAAATTGTACATCAGCGTTTTGCTCAAGTCTAGTATGCACATACCCACATATGCGGGCCTATTTAGTGTCAGCGTTTCTTTAACCTTATGGACAGCAACTAAGTTCTCGCTAAATATTTTGCAAGACACAAACGTCGGCTTTGAGACGAGCTTTTCTAATTTCTTCGCAGTGGTCACTAATCTTACATCCACACGCTTCCTCAAGTTTTCCATCGTTTTTCCGAACACGCTGTTATTCATCAACTTGAAGAAGTCCTTCTCGAAAGCGTTCTTAGCCGCAGTTCTCTTGACTGTGTTAAAGTCGATGTACTTGCCCAACCACTTGGACTGGTCGAACTGTAGGACCCTATGCACCTTTTTGATTTTCAATCCAAGATCCATATACAACTGCAGATTTCTATAGTGACACACATACTTTTTTTTGTCCATCAAATTAGTCACCAGCTTCTTCACACCACCAACACTCACATTAAATTTATTTTTGATTTTTGTGCAGTACTCCGACAACATGTCAACAGTTATCTCCATCTTCTCAGGAGCCACCGGGTAGTCGTTATGTAGGTCATGCAAATGGGCTGGATACTCCAAGTCGACTTCAAGCAGTAGACCCTTTTTACTATCGTTGTGATACTCACGCAGATTAACCTTTTTTATTTCTTTCTCAGTCAACCACTTGAAGCCACCCGTAGGTAGACTTCGACTCATTGCCCACCCATACAAATTGTTGGCGTCAAGGTACATCAAATACTTCGACTCTTGCGCTTTATCGTACCCCTTCATATATTTATTGTTCGCCACACCATGTCTGTTGCATATGTAGCTCACACCACCACGCATACCTAATTCTACGAACTGGAACATGTCGATGTCAGACAATAATTCGAGTTCCACTCCAGTCATCTTCAACATGGCATCCCAAGCCAATCCAGGTGATGTGAAATAGTGGCACGGGTCTAATTTATACTCACGGTGACATGTCTTTCTAAAGTTCTCAAAAACATCAGCAAGCAAGAGCACGTCACTTTTCAAATACAGGTCGTGATACTCACCCATACTCTCAACGTCGAAGTAGTCCCACACATCGATGGCGCGCTCGTGCATTTCTTCCGTAATGTGCTCATCATTCAGAACGCTGTAGAAGTCCTTTTTAGAGGGTAGCTCGCATTCGTCGAATTTATCAAAGGAGTCCATATAATCGTAGGGATAGACTCCCTTTCTTGTCATGAGTGCCAAACCCTCGTCGTGAAACACTTCTGACGTGTATTTGAAAGCGTCCCTTGGTAGGTTCTTCACCAAGTTGTCTAGACCACTACCCATGAACTGAAAGCTGTCCAAGAACACCAAGTTTTTTCCAAGCATGAACGCCATGTACTTCTCCATGTTGTTTGGTATCACATTTATGTCTTGGCCAAACTTGCCAATCTCCTGCATAATGAAATGACTATCGTAACCGCGTAAGTTATGAAAGATCACAGGAATTTTATCAGTCAATCTAAAGTTCACGTTACACTCACGATGCGCAGACCCTCTGTACTTACCTGACACGTGACAGTGGTCTCTCACTCTAACGTCAGCGCTAGTGTACTCAACACTGCAAATATGACAACTCTTAGCCTCGTCAAAGTTCTTCTTATCGGCATTAGTCAGTATCATCTCTTTGTTAAAGTGACTCTCAGATGTCTTTTTACAATATTCAACAATTTCTAACATCTCCCCAATGAACTTGTTGACTGCGTTTTCACCGCGGTACACTTTTACTGGCTTACTGTACTCATTGTCGTAGCAACAAACTAATTTATACCCATAACCGCAGTCAACGTGTCTCTGGTAAGCATTTGTGTAGCTACTCTCGCTTGACAGCTTTGTTGTGTGCACCTTCTGTGTGATAGCCTCGAAGTCTGCGTACACCACAAATGGTACGTTTAGCTGTCTACTAAAATTCTCGTATTTCACTTTCGCACCTTTTTGCGGCATTTTAATAGCTTGCTTCCCATTAATAACCAAACACACTTCAATATGACTTTCAAGCACGTCCGCGCGGGTGAAACACTGCAAACAATACCTGCAAAAGTGCTTTCTCGCCTTATACTTTGTCTGACGGTACATGAATTTGTCGAAGTCGCGAATGTACACATAATGCTTGTTGCCCACGTCATTAGTTATCAACAGTAGGTCCATATGGTCAGGATACGTCTCCTTAGAAACGTACACAGGGAATGGCTGCTTATCTTCATACCCAAAAACATTTACGCTAATATCGTTCGCCTTTTCGATCTTGTTGTAGTCTTTGACTGATACTGGGAAGTCGATTCCGTCATAATTCAGCTTACTGACATGTCTGACGTATTTTGACGTTCTGTCAGAGTTTTTTCCAACAGGAAACTTATGTGCGAGGTGGCACCATCTAAAACACTCGTTGTCATCATCGTTATTTACGTTTATCAGACCCTTCATACTGTTGCGCAGCTCCTTTGGCAACACAATGTAGCTACTCCCATGCAAAGGTCTGTAAATAGCGACATTAACGTAGTGTGCATCTATTTTGTCGATAGTCCATCCAGACCCCTCAGATAACCACCCAGCTATCCGCGTCAAAATCTGCTCCGACCCACGATTGGCAACACCCTCGATGTCATGCTCATTAATGACGACGAACGTTTCGCTGTTAAAGTAGGCAGTTTTGTATGTGGTCTTATCGAGTTCTAAAACTTTCTCAAAAGTGACCTTGACTGTCTCCACCACTTTCATTCCGTTGGTCTCACCTAATTCACGTCTCAAAAGGTTAGTGACAGCACTTCTACTACCATTTACCTGATTGATGTCTCTGTCGTCAATTACCTCGACTCCATAAGACCTTGTGAACCCTCTCAGTGCTCGATCCAACAGATGCGTTGACGGTGCGAGGTCTTCTACAGGTTGTGTTTCTTGGTCTCTAAAGAAGCCGTGAACGTTGGTCGCTTCGTCTGTTAGTGAATTGACAACGGCTGCGCTCGTCTTATGCGCCCGTCTTTTTGTCACTGAATTTCTCACAGTCCGACTCATTGGCTTATACTTACACTACACTTTTTTTCTTAGCCCACTCATTGTAATAAATATCGCCACTCTCACACCATCCCAGCTTTGGGTACACCACCCCAAACAAATTATCGTCAAACAAGTCTTTCACCTTCCCGTCTTTGAGGTCTGACACCCTCTTGAGTGTCTCGACTCGTCTTCTATGGCACAACCTAATAATGTAGTATCCATATCTGCTGACATTTCTACCCTTTACCAAATTGCATGAGTACAACGCATTGACAACTTTCAGGAAGTCCTCTTTTATCAACTCAAGGTGCTCACCCTTCACAACGTTCCGCAGTCTCCTCCCCATCCACCAAGACCGTTTGTGAACGCTTTTTAATCGCGTGAGTCTCATGTCGCTGTAACTCTGAGTGTAACCCCATTCGATGTCGCCACACTTTGGACACACGTACCCACCGCAGTCAGTCACATTTTTCACAACGTCACAATCCGAGCAGTAGTAAAGCCTGGAGGTGTCTCCACACTCAGTTTGCGTCTCACTCGCGATTTCGTCAATTGTGTAGCCGTAGCTCATCTGCCTCATAAGTTTGTCCATCACTCTTATACTACTCCAACATATTTTTTTTCACCGAACTAGTACCCACGCTACTATTCCACTACCCAAACCTAGCGCGCTAACAAACAATAATTGGTATTCCTTCATTTCCGCACTCGGTTGGTAGTAATCCGCAATCTTCGGGAGGTCAGTGAACACTCGTCCGCTGTACTGAATGGTCATTACGCTTCTAAGTTCTTCCAACGCGTGGTTTATGTCGTTGATGTCAGCATTAGCATCAGAGAGCCGTTGTCGCAAACGCTGGATCTTATCTTTCTTAGCGACTTCATTCTCATACCACACTTCTTTCGCACTGGCTAGCTGTTCCAACGCGTGGTTGTGTCTTTTCATCTCAGCTTCATAGCCTGAGTGGTTAAACTTTGAAAACATAAAGCCAGCGCCTGCGAAAGCCACTGCATTAAAAATCCCTCCAGCCACAACACTCACCATTAACTTACGTTGATTTGAATGGGTCTGTCGGTATCCACTTTTTCGATTGCATCCATTTTACTAACAGCGTTCCTGCGCCAACTGCTGCAGCAAGTTTCACTATACCTTTCACTGTCTCTGGTGTTCCCAATGGTTCCCCCAAAGCCTTTTTAGAAATCATACTCACTGCCACAGCACCAGTCGTAACAAGTAGCGCATCGTACAATTCGTTCATAAGTTCTTTTCGATCGATCGCGGACATATATACATTGTCGTGTGTTTTGTTCAAGAATCAAATGTGTCTAACGCTGGACGGCGAGTTTTGTGGTTCTCTAACGCAGGTGTTGGTGTAGTACTCACAGGTTCTTTTTCACTGCTAATTGTGTGCCACAATGAAGCAGCGGCAATGATTACACCAAGTGTTCCAACAATGTAACCATAGCTCCACTCACCACCCTGCTCTTCGTTGACTATCATTTCACGCATTTTCTTTTCTTTCGCAGCTTTCGATATCTCAGCTAACTTTTTACCAGCAGCGACGCGTTTTGGGTCCTTTACCTTAACACTTTTCACATCAGCTGTAATCTTCGCTTCAACAGTCGTCTGTGAGTCCTCAACCATCTAATACATTATCACGTGTTATCTTACTCACAGTCGACCTCACAGGTGTCTCACAGTTGACCTCACAGGTATCTCACAGTTCCAGACCAAACGCACTAAAAAATTGGGATTTTTTCTGGGAGTATAACATAATGACTCAAGTCCAAGACACCGCAGAAGAGATGACTCAAGACCAAGCCCGCCAAGAAGAGGAGATCGACGCAATGCGGAGAATGTCCTTTGTCGATGCGTCTACCCCACAAGGCGCCTCTGGACCTAACGTCTTAAAAGGGTACTCGCAAGTCTTCAAGTTGTGCGACCCCGATCGTAAAAACGAAGAGGTGTCGAGACAATTTGGTACCCAGATTCTCTATACAAAGTTCGCTCATGAGGCTTGGGTCGGGCTTGATGAAGTTAGAGCCAACAGGATGGTTAACGAACTAGCCAAGATGATCCCTGTGTGGTGTCACTCACCGTTCAAACGTCTTACGCTAGCGAGTGACCACTACTTGAGCAACCCTTGCGAGTCCACCGCTACACTACTCGGTAACTACCTCGAAGTGTTCTTGGCGACCCTTCTATGGAAACCATGCTCAACCAAACTCAAAGCGTGGCTACACCTCGCCGCAAACTGTGACGCCAACGTTTGTAGGGTGGGGTGTAACGAAATACTGAGTGCGGGCGATATTATGAGTCACATACTCTCAGACGCTCACCTGGATTTTGTGCACGGCGGCGCGTCGTACAATTGTTACCCGTGTGGTGTGGTTACCAACAACCCAATGCATCGCTCAAGACACGAGAGCTCGAGGTCCCATCTTAAAAACTTGGAGCTTCAGCGGATATTTAACAACGAGCGACAGTTGCCGCAAGAGGGGAGAGCGTTTCTCTGGAGGTATAGTAATCATGGAGAAAGTTGGTAAACTAGAAATCGTGATTGGTCCCATGTTTGCAGGAAAAACAACAGAGACTCTCCGCAGGTTAGTCACGTTAAGTAAATCAGGGCTCAAAGTCCTCTACATGAACAACGCAGGCGACACCAGACGAACTGACCACGCGTTCTCCACACATCGTCAGACCATTGTTGTCGGATCAGACAGTTTACCTGCGAAGTTAATCACCAACCTCCCGAGTTCTTCCGAGATAGCTGACTATGACGTCATTGGCATTGATGAGGGTCATTGGTACTCTGATCTGTCAGTTACCCGTGAATACATTAAAGCTGGCATTCACGTCATTATTTGTGGTCTCATAACAACAGAGCATTTAAAAAGACTTGGTGAGCTCGACACACTGTTCCCAGTAGCAGACGACATCACATTTCTAAAAGCGTATTGCGCCGTTTGTCGTGACACTTACGGAACAACTGTCGAAGCGCCATTCAATTGGAGATACAACCCAGGACCATCATTCGTTGGTGGTGCTGAGCAATATCGTGCGGTGTGCAGACGTCATCATCCTTCCACACAAAATTAGGGGTGTTCTCGGATACCCCACTTTTTAAATTTAGACATTGGTCACATGAAGCGTCCAATGTCTCGTAGAAACATTTTTTCACACAGTGGTCAGAAGGTTTGTGAAATAAAGAGAGAAAGTTTCGCAGATATTTTTTACCAAGTTAAAAACGTCTTTAGAAAATGCTAGAGCAGTTGTCGCCTCAAACGTCGTCTCGACAACGAGAACGAGTGCTAACTCGACTCATTACTCACTGTCTAAAAAGTCTCTTTACAATAACGTCTCTCGTGGTTACTTAACGCCGACTTATTTTTAAATTTACGAAAACACTGGGAGCACTGAAACCCAACGTCAAAGAAATATTTTATTACCGCAGTAATAGCGTCGTCGTACGAGTCGCACAAGAGTGTTAGATAACCAGCGGATTTATATCTGAGTAGCAGAGACTCCTGCTCTTTGGACGTCTTGCCTGTGCCACCTGGATTCTTGAACTCAATCACAAGCCCGCTATGCTGTCGGTTTGCATTGGCAATAATCAAGTCAGGTGTTCCACGTTGGTAACCTTTTTTCCACGAATTTATTCTTTTACTCGAGGTGTCTTGATTCTCACCACAAGCGGCTATCAAAATAGCTTCTGGATAATATTTCCTAAGAAAACCAACAACTTTCGTATGAAGGTCGAACTCAGTGATCATTTTAAACTGATTGTGTTTGAGACCGACGTCAGCTAAACTTTTTTTAACGCTTGGTAAGACTTCTGAGTGCACCCACCTTCCGAAGTGTCTCGCACGCTCCATTTTACTCGAGAACACCAACGAGTAGACCCCAAGTTCGTTGATAAACGAGGCCTGTTCCACCTTCATTTTACAATCAGGTTCGACGTGGTCGTTGACTGCATCTTTTGGTCGAGCGTAACCTAGAGCACTTGCGACTTCTCTTGCTTTGAACCATATTTCACCGTTGTGATTAGCCATCGTGATTTGGTGACCATCGAATAATTGCACCAAGTTGGTTGCCATTACTATAGCCTCGCAAAAAAAACTACTCGACATAGGTGTCGGGTTTTTTATAGATCTGGTTTGTTGTGTACCAATGCATCAGGTGTGTTTTATTAGCCCCCAGTTTTCTACGTCGTCTGAAAAAGTTTCTAATGTTGCGAACCAGTTTTCTAAGCCAACCCATCACATAACTTAAGTCACGTCTCCTACCACTCCCACAGTGTCTGATTCTGGTAACATAATAGGTTCGCCGTAAGTCTTTTTAGACCTCATACCAATCTCAGCGTGGAGCTCGAGAGTTATGTCACCGCGACCAAATGACCCACCAGCT
Source organism: Chrysogorgia sp. JL179-B06 (assembly GCA_035772405.1). Classification (NCBI taxonomy): domain Eukaryota; kingdom Metazoa; phylum Cnidaria; class Anthozoa; order Scleralcyonacea; family Chrysogorgiidae; genus Chrysogorgia; species Chrysogorgia sp. JL179-B06. Next base: position 152,039 of record JAYKKM010000129.1, on the reverse strand, counting down.
TTGAACATGTGGTCAGTCGTTTTATTTATCTTATATGTTTCATGAGGTCTCGAAATACATGCTCCCATTTACTTTACACCATATTCCTTCATCATTTCTCCACCCATGATTATGATGTCTCGGTTTGTCATGTAACCACTCACGATTTTCACACCGTAGAATTCTATCAACGATGGGTACGCATAAGGTGCGAGTGGTATTCTTGGTCGATGTATTCCAAAAATCGTTCCATAGGGTGTGCCTATTTTTTTCATATTCGCTATGAAGTCTGAGTCGGCTGACTTAACGTTGTTGACTCTGACGTGTGAATTGTCCATTTGCCAGTGTATTGATATCATATGCATTTTACTTATGTCAACACCACTTGGAATAGTGCATACGCTCTCCGTTGCTGGGATGCTACCACCATACGCGAGTCCATTAGTCACACCAGTCTTGTACCCTATGAACTTATCCCACTGACCATCGTCGTTCGATATAATTGTCTCCCAATTTGATCCAGCGGTGCGAGTGGGTAACCTCACTACGACAAAAATGGAAAGATCACACCATTGCATACTGGGGCAATTAAAATGGAGACCTGACTCAAGTGGGATTGGTGTTAACACAGGTGATAGAAAACTTTGACTTACACCACTGATGCCGATAATAGGACCATAGGTTGAGTTGTTTTGCACTAATTTACTTGTTTCACCAATGGCTTTCACTTTGTTTGAACCATTGGCGTGAAATTCCACATTTTTCAAGGCGTGTGTGCTAACGTTGAAGTCGAGCACAACATTGTAGGACTGACTCTTGAGGAAACCTGATAGCAATTGCTCTAGAGTTCTTTTATTGGTAGCGTCTGAGTCATCGACTGGGTCTGCTACGTTTTTTATCGCTGAGCCTTGCATGTCTATTATTCCAGACATCCTTCCACCGGTCGCGCTTAATTTAGGATCTTCGTCCAGATGCCTTTTCGTTCTCTTTAGTATTTTATCGTGAGGGTCGTCAGACTCATACCCATAGTTTAGACTCATTACTACTTCAAGGTGTATTTGGTTAGCAGATAGCCAGAGACTGCTGAGAACCCTAAGATTATCGCCAGCGTTGTCGTGTCTGGCTCGCTTGTGGTGGTGGTGGTGGTGGTAGCGTACACCTTCTGATTGGTCACCGTTGTTTTCTTCACGGGTGGTACCACATTTTCTTGGTGGACTTTTTTGACCACAGTCGTTGGTGTCGTCGCATTCAAGTTAGTCACCACATTTTCTTGGTGGACTTTTTTAACCATAATTGTTGGTGTTGTTGCGTTCAAGCTGGTGTTCACTCCAAATCTCATGGACTCTGTGGCAATCTTTAATAAGTTGTTGTACCCAGCGATTTTATTCTTGAGAATCACTAGGTTACTCGGCATTAACCATGTACTTGGCGACACTGCAAGATTTTGGACAACGTTGGTGTCTCTAATCGATTTATTCATGTTGAGAATCCATGTCGATACGTCATACTGTATAACACTGTCAGAGAACAACTTGCGGAATTCTTGTTGGGTCTCTAGACTTCCTGCAGAACCACCAACGACTGACACACGTGTTCTCGCTTGTGCACCAAGTGTGGAGTACACAAAGGCTTCTATGCTTTGATTTAGATATTGCAGCCCAATGTTGGTAAAGCCATCCGAGAGTCGTGCGACGTATCGTTTGTAATCGTTCTGAACGTCGTTGAGTGTGAAGACTCTGGATTCGCCTAAAGTGCCATCGCTCAGGACTTTATTCTGGTAATAATGCTTCCTAGGAATCTTAGAGATCTTACCATACAATTCGGAAGCGTTGAATTCTCTACTTATTGATTTCATGGTCTCACCACCCTCCATTCTTCTCAGAAGTCTTCTAATGGTGAAGTACAAATGAAATCTCATCACACTTGTGACCACAGGGTGAACTTCTTGTGACACTGATAAGTGTTGCGATGACACTCCACAACAGAAACTTGCACAATACGTCGCAAACACAACACGGTAGTAAGATTCGCTGTCATCCCACTCTGATTTTGTCTTTGATGTGGTGACTCGCAAGACTGGTAGCTTTGACATGAAGTAGCTACTCTGGTTAACAAAGACTTTAAAGTTATTCACTGGATAATTTAACACATTTTCCGTTGGGTAGCCGTCCCAAAGCCCCCAGTGGTTTTTATGACCTTTTGGCAGTGGTTGGATAGCTCCACCACCTTGCCATATTATTGGGAACTTACTATTGTGTAACCACTTCCACATGCTTTTATCATTTTTGAAGGTTGTGCTGGTTATGTCCGTGCTAAGGATGTCATTGTTTCTGAAATACACGTCGACACTCATGATCTTACCATCTTGCAAAATATTTGGATAGAACTCGAATTTGCTTAAAGTGGCGTGAGGATACTTTTTGATGAGGTCTGCCTTTGCGTCGTGTGCGGCCTTCGATGTGTTAGCCATCGCGAGTTTGTAGTACTTTCCATAGTAGTCACGAAGGGCTTTCTGCATATATAACATACCATATGTTATACATAATGCGAAAGTTGACGGTATTCATTGAAGGTGCAGAAAAAGTGGTGTCCTTTGACAACGCAATAATGGTCACGCATGATAACCCATGCATTATGGTCAAGACAGCCACTGTGTTTTGGGACTACAATAACATACGAGATGATTTCGACATACTTGCCCCCATTCTGAGCCACCCTTCGAGCGATCTTAAAAGCACGATAACGAGTAGGGGGTACGCTAACTTCGACACACTGGTCAAATTAATAAAAGAACATGGTAGGGGGGACATTGAGATAGAGAAACTACCGCTCACAAGTAGATGTAGGATTAAGGCTAGCGCTCCACTTAATCTTCGCCTCATTGGGCCTCTACTTGGTTTCGCGTTGGGTAGGGTGATTAAGGGTGACTCGAAGTGGTACGCCAGCCCAAACGAGGTCGACATGCTTAGAGGTCTGAAGTACATAGAAATCTTATGTGATATTGTTGAAACTGAGAGCAATGTGGGTATTGATGGGAAGCGAAGCAGTGTAATCACAACGTTGCCAATACCCACTAAACAGTCTTTGAATGGGTCAGTGCAACGTCATGTGAACGTCGAGTCTAAGGTGAGTATTAAAAAAGGTGCTTACTCAAGTATGACATTTCGTGTCAAACCAAATAACGACGATCCCAAAATTGGCGCGGTGTTATTGGAACTGTATATTGTGTGAATTATATGGAGCTTGGTGTGGAAACAGAGCAGGGGTTGAGAGACATTTATTATAATCCTAAGACAGGGTTCAGTGGTGTAGAGAAATTGTATCAAAGTGCATTGGGAGACGGATTGAAAGTAACTAGAAAAACAGTGAAAGAGTGGTTGACAGCGCAGGACACTTACACTAGGTACAAACCTATTGTGAGAAGACATAAGTTCCGCGCGACTTTTGTTGGGTTTCTTGGTGAAGAGCTCCAAATGGACTTAGTGGACATGAGTAAGTACTCAAAACAGAATGGAGGGCACTATTGGATATTGACAGGTATTGAAATATTGAGTAGATACGCTTTTGGAATCGCAGTTTATAGAAAAGACACTAAGAACATGACTGAGGCTGTTGGAAAATTGTTGGTTGACTTTAAAGATCGGTTTGGGACCACACCTAAGTTAGCACAATTCGATGATGGACTTGAGTTCTACAATGTTGGTGTGAAAAGTTTGTTGAGAAAACATGGTGTTGAATATTTCAGCACTAAGAGCGATAAAAAGGCTGCTGTTGTTGAGCGTTTCAATAGAAGTCTGAAGAGTATTATGTGGAAGTACTTTTATACCCATGGAACGTACAAATGGATTGACGTTCTCGACCAGTTTGTGAGTAATTATAATAGCAATGTGAATCGCAGCATTATGATGAAGCCAAAGGATGTCAATAAGTCGAATGAAGGTGAAGTTTGGACCACTCTGTTTGGTCATCAATTTGCAGACAACCCATTGCCAAAGTTTAAGATTGGTCAATCGGTGAGAATTAGTAAATACAAGAGTGTGTTCACAAAGGGTTATGAAGCCAACTTCACTGAAGAGCTGTTTAAAGTGGTAAAGGTTATTCGTGGTGACCCGAATGTGTACGAAATTGAGGATATAAGCGGTGAACAGATTATTGGTAAATTTTATGAGCAGGAATTATCGCTGGTTAATAGGAAACACGGCGATGATGTGTACAGAGTTGAAAAGGTGTTGAAAAGAAAGAAAGTCAGAGGGAAGAAGATGGCGCTGGTCAAATGGTTGGGTTATGAGAGCAAACATAATTCGTGGATACCAGAAAGCGATATTCAAAATGTGAGCTAGTGTAATATGGCTGAAGGCGGCTTCGACGACCTCGAGACGGAGGGCTCTAATGAATACAAAGATCTCACTGACGATGAACTAGAGTATAGTTACGAAAAAGCCATTCAAGAGCGCAAGCTAATTGGGGGTGATCCAAACGCCTCAATGTTTAGGATAACTAGACTAACTAAAGTGATGGGTGGACTAAAAGTCGAGCGTAATAGAAGACTTCGTCAACGTATGTGGAGGTTTTTTAGTGATTCCACAACGCGGACTAGTGACAACGTAAAAGACCGTGAAGAAGACGCGAGGAGTATGCCATTGTTAGACACCACACCCACAGAGCACGAGTCGATACCTGGACTAACACCAAATGAGAACCGTGAATTGAATGGTGCGCTCAACCCAAGTGTGGTGCCTGAATCAAGAACAGGTGACACTGGTGCACCACAAATAGAAGCGGATCACTATCAAGAAGCGATAGGCGAAACGAATGAAAGAATAGCAGAGCTCGCAGTAAAAGACCTCACGGTTGAGGAGCACGAAGAGTTCATCAGTCTAGCTGAAAGAACGATTGGACTTGAAGAGGCTAGAGACACGACTATCGAACAGCGACAAGTGGAGGAAGTTAGAGAGCAACAGGAAGTCGATATTGACAGATTGCAGAAGTTCAAGAAGTGGGCTAGAGAAAATATGGTTGGGTTGAGTGCTTTAGCGATTTCAGTAGCTGCGATTATAACAACCATTATTATCGCTGGGAGGTCTAATGTTATGAAAGGCGCTATGACCACGAGGTCGTTTGCACAGGCTGTTAAAAACGCGATAATGAGGATGGGTCCATGGGCTGTTGGATTGGCGAACTTAGTTTATGACGCGCTGGTGACAGGCGCAAAGGGCCTCGCTTGGTTAGCTCAGAATCTGTGGGTGTTTGCGGTGACATTCGCGTGGCTTGCGTACAATTATTTAAACTAAAAGCAAACGTAACTTATGGACGCCGGAAAGTGACGCTCAAAACGTGAGCTAGTGTAATATGGCTGAAGGTGGGGGAGATTACGACAAGATCGAGATGGAGGACTTCGATAAGTACAAAGACATGAGTGTTGAGCAACTAGAAGGAGAGCTCACCAAGACTGATGAGTGGATCAGCAAGACAACCCTCGAGCACAACACGAGTGAGATGTCGAGAGACGTTCGTGTTAATTATGACAACTATCTCGACGACGCAAAAAAGATAAGAAGTGAGCTAGCTAGAAGGCGAGGTGGGAAAAAAGAGACGTCATTTATCGACACTGACGATGGTAAGACGGTGACAATAAGAGGCATCAACGCAGAAGTCTCAACGTTTGGTGTCGACGATTTGCCATCGAATCCTGAGAACCAAATTTTGATAAGCTTAGAAAAGTTCATTAGTAACGAAACTGGGGTGCGATTCAAGCTTGACGTTCGTGACTCCGACGTGTCAGCGCTGCGACTCAGAACATCAATAAGTAAGAATAACAATATGTTATTCAAACCCAAGCTTGTTAGTAACGAACTCGGTAAAGAGCAAATAGTTCTCAAACGTGGGGAGGGTGGTGTTCTGCAGTACAACGAAGCTAAGGTTGCGCAACGTGCAGTTGACCAATTTAAAGACTTTTTGTATAGAATCGAAGTCAGCTCGAGAGACCGTGAGGAAACTGTGAGGAGTCAACCATTGTTGAACACCACACACACGGAACACGTCGACAAACCCAGACTAACGCCAAACGAGAACCGTGATCTGAGTGGCGCGCTCAATCCAAGTGAGAATGTGTTGCGTGAGTCAAGAGTAGGTGACACTGGTGCGCTGCAAATACAAGCAGACCATCTTCAAGAAGTGATAGACAAAGCGAACGAAAGAATGGCAGAGCTTGAGGGTGGAGAGTACACTGATCCACACGAAAGAGTGGTTGGGCTTAGACAAACTAGAGGTAGACAGCGTGCGTTTGATGAGCTTATTGGTTTGCGTGAAAGAGTGAGTGAACTTAGACAAGCCAAAGAAGAAGTCTTAGAGCAACGGCAAATAGAAGAGGTTAGAGAGCAACAAGAAGTCGACATTGACAGATTGCAGAAGTTCAAGAAGTGGGCTAAAGAAAATATAGTTGGGTTGAGCGCTGTAGCAATTTCAATGGCTGGGATTATAACAACTATTATTATCGCTGGTAGATCCGCTGTTATGAGAGGCGCTATGGCTACGAGGTCGTTCGCACAAGCTGTTAAGAACGCGATCACGAAGATGGGTCCATGGGCTGTTGGGCTGGCTAATTTAGTTTATAATGCGTTGACGTTGGGCGCGAAGGGTCTCGCATGGTTGGCTCAGAATCTGTGGGTACTCGCGGTGGTACTTGCGTGGTTTGCTTATGATTATTACAAGCTAAAACGGTAGCGATAAAACATATGTAAAGGTATATGAACGTCACGTCAGCAGAGTTGAACCCTGGTTTTAGACGAGCGACCATGGGTGTTATAAAAGGGGTGAGAACGCAACACGTAATCACGTTGAACCCTAATAAAGTCAGCCCTGGCGAGGAACTTTACATTGATATACCGAAGCTCAAGGTTAGTAGCTGTTTGGTGCCTGGATCGTTGGGTCTAGTGTTCGACTTTAAGAATGCAAACGCCAAAAGCTGGTTCTTGAACAATGTTAGCAAGTTGTTGGTTGAGAAACTTGTTGTGAGACTAGCTGGGGAAACTGTGTACGACAACAATGGGGAAAATTACACTGGTGTCTATCGCGACCTTTGGGAAAGTGTCACTGCGCGAGACCAAATGATTGACTATGGTGTTAGTGGTGAGAACTTGAGAAAGCTAGTTTCTAAGGATGACAGTGGTGCGACGAGTGGGAACGCCGCTAAAGTTAGTGACGCGTTGATGTTTGGTGTGATTGGAACGAAACAGCGGATTAAGCTCGGCAAGATCATGAACGACCACGGGTTGTACGCCCCTTTTAGCATGAACAACAACTTGCAGTATGTGATCACACTTCCCAAAGCCACAGACATCATGATAGCTCAATCTGGTAGCGCTGTGGGTGGATACACTCTGGAGAACCTCGAGCTTGAGTACGAAACGATTGATAACCAGGAGCTTGCTGATGAAATAGCGTCAGGCTACGCAAGTGGTCGTAGTTTGTCGTATGAGCACGTTACATTGATGAAAACCACCGAATGGGATAAAGGTACGACCATTGTGAATGAAAACATTAATCTACCAAGAAAAAGCATGAAGGCGATTGTGTTGCTATTCACGAATAAGGTGCGAACAGACAGCGAGGAGTTTCTTTATCCAAATATTGAGAGTGTTAGAGTCACAATTGAGGGTGTGCCAAATAGTGTGTACTCACAGGGTATTCCAAAGTCGAAGTTCTACGCAGAAGCGAAACGACTGTTTGGGTTGGGTGAGGAACACGCTCAGTTCATGACCATACAAAAGTTCTATAAAGATGGCTTTGCATTGGTTATTGACTTGAGGAGCGTTCAAGATAATTACAACGTCGCCACTGGTAAAAAAATTGTGAACACACAATCTGGTGTGCTTCTTGAGATCACTAAAAAAGCGACGTCTGCAAATGTCATGTGTAGGGTGTTTGTGATAAGCGATGGGTTGGTCAACTTCATGAACAATGGGCTGCAATCAATCCAGTACTAAATCAAACGTGAGTTAATGGAGACCCCGTTTAATATGTTAATTGTTGGTATGACAGCTTGTGGCAAGACGCATTATTTGCTGGAAACATTGGAATCTGAGTATCGTCGTAAATTTGACTACATTGTGTTGATTTGTCCTACTTTCGAGTGGAACAAAGCGTATCAAGATTGGAAATATGTGCGCGACCCTGACGTGTTAGCGATAGACTGCACACAGGACAGTGTCGACGCTGTTCTCAAGTGTGTAACAAATGTTTTTAAAGGCACTAACACTCTGATTGTGTTGGACGACTGTGCGAGCTCTCAAGATGTCAAGAATAGGACTAGTCAATTAGTCAACTTAGCTTTTAGTGCGCGACATTTTATGTTGAGCGTTATTGTCATCACACAACAACTGACGTCGATCGCAAAACCGTATAGAGAAAACATTAGTAAGCTCGTTTGCTTCTACTGCCCAAGTAGGAGTGATATGAAGGTCGTAATCGACGATCACCTTGGAAACATCAGCAGAGAGAAATCGTCGGCGATTGTGACCGCATTAAAAAATAATAAGTACGCTAGACTCGAAATCTCACTGCGCTATCCGTACAGTCACGAAGTTGTTATTCCGCAATAAAATATGGGTATAAGTAATAGCGTGATGGTGAAACGCAAAAGTGAAGAAAATCCCACGATTGAGGAATTAGTCGAGGATACTCAAGTCGCTAGTGCCTCGACTGTGGAAGACGACATTGACGTTAGGAGAGCTGAACTTATTAGACTGTCTGGTGATGGTATGGTAAGCCAATCTGAAGCATACATTAAAAAAGCGTCCGCAAAAGTTATTGATAAGATATGGCACCAATACGAGTTGAAGAGAATGGAGATCGCAAACGCTTTTCTCACCGACTTGCTAATCAGCAAATTCGTCAGCTTACTAGATGGGTTGAACGCTATCGAGAACCCTGACGAACTAAACGACGAACTACAAAAAGATCCGCTATTAAAGAAAGACGTCGAGAGCATTGTCGCGATTGTGACGCCGTACGTGCCTTTCTTGGGCTTGTTGTCGGGAGGAATCACAACGTCGAAATATGTGTACGATCACCATTTTAAAAGTGAGGCGACAAACACTGAAAACAGTGAGCAAACGGACTAATTCGTAAAATAGTTGGCTATTTGTTAGTCAATGTTGTTAGTCAATCAAAAGAGCGCCGTTTCGCTATCCACTTGGATAAAACATCACCACTAGAATCAAAATCTAGTGGTTTTTTTTCGCGCGTGAATTGAGACAACAGCAGAACGCGTCGGTTGAAATGACACTCTCTATTTTTTAATATGTGGGAGTGAGCTCGTACCACATTTTATTTTTTTAACACGCGAAAATGTTGAAATGACACTTTCTATTTTTTCCTAAATGTAATTTGACATAAATTTGTGAAAATTTTGAAACGACGCTCTCTATTTTTTTAAATATGGCTGAAATGGTGTCAAATTTAGCGAGAGTCGCTATTTAGTATAAATTTGGTATTGTTTCGCTAGTCTCGCATGTGTTTGACATCAATTTAGTAGAAAACGTGTGAGGGGTGTCTAGATCGACTAACGATCGTTGTAGTAGTATAGTAAGTAGGGCTGCGAGCTTATTCGACGTCAATCGTGAATATAAACACCAAAACATCGCCAAATTTGTCGAGTCGTGACTTGGCCAAATTTGGTGACGTTTTGGTGTTTATATTCACGGTTGAGGTCGATTGAGCTCGCAGCCCTACTTACTATACTACTGAGAGACATACCTTAAACACTGCGACGTGATTCCCATAAGGTCACTCTCTCCACGCGTGCGAAATTGCAAACGCTTTTCTCACCGACTTGCTAATCAGCAAATTCGCTAGCCTACTGGATGGGTTGAACGCTATCGAGAACCCTGACGAACTAAACGACGAACTACAAAAAGACCCGTTATTAAAAAAAGACGTTGAGAGCATTGTCGCGATTGCGACACCGTACGTGCCTTTCTTGGGCTTGTTGTCGGGAGGAATCATAACGTCGAAGCACGTGTACGACCACCATTTTAGAAGCGAGGCGACAAACACTGAAAATAGTGAGCGAGCGGACTAATTTGCATGCTAGCAGGTGGTCTCATAACAACCGCGCGAGCCCATTCACACAACGGTTTTTTATTCACGATATTTATAGTGTACAATCGTAACGAGTACGCTTAAAGTTAGACAGTCTTAGCATGGTGGTGATGGGTTACTCCTCACCCCTTCTTCAAACATTGCGATTCTTCTCTCGTGGTCAGCGATCTCCGTCTCTGTTGTCATCAACTTCGTGTTAAGCTCGCTAATCCTCTTCTTCAGATTTCTTCTTTTATTCACTGCAGCCCTTCTGACTCTCTTCTCTTTTAATAACAAAACCTCCAGTCTCTCCTTTGACAACATAACGTTGGCTACGTTATCCATCACTACTACACCTTGCACGACAGCAGGTGGTTGTACGTGTGTGTTGCTAACAACAACATTCCATTGCGAATAGCAACCACAACTTTTTGAAAAAAATATTTTAAAATGAAAATATTTTTTCAAAGCGAAACCATTTTTTTAAAAAGTTGTAGTTGCTATTCGTAATGGAATGTTGTTGTTAGCAACATCAACAGGTGACCTTGATTCGTGTAGCAGGTAGAGCACTCGCATATGAAATCTATTTAACACTACCACTAGACTCTAGTGGCTCTCTCGCTGAAATTTATTAAACATCGTCACTAGAATCACAATCTAGTGGCTTTTTTTTCGCGCGTGAATTGAAACAATGGTAGAGCGCGTCAGTCATAGTTTGTCAAACATAAATGCGAAAATGACGACAAAAAACTTTTTCTAAATTTCGACGAAACGTGTCGTATTTCGTTAAAATAGCGATTTGGTATAAATTTGGTGTTGTCTCGTGAGTCTCGCGCGTGTTTGACACCAATTGAGTAGAAAACGTGGGAGGGGTGTCTAGCTGGACTAACGATTGCTGTAGTAGTATAGAGGATGGGGGCACGAGCTTATTCGACGTTAATTGTAAATATAAATACCAAAACATCGCCAAATTTGTCGAGTCGCGACTTGGCACAAATTTGGTGATGTTTTGGTATTTATATTTACGGTTGACGTCGATGAGCTCGTGCCCCCATCCTCTATACTACTGACAACACAACACAACACAACACAACATACAACACAACACAACACAACACAATACAACACAACACAACACAAGACAAGAAAATTATCAAGACAAGACACGACATCTTGTCAAAACAAGATAACTTGTCAACACAAGAAAAGACAAGACAAGACAACTTGACAAGACAAGACAAGACAAGACGAGACAATTTTTCAAGACAAGGCAAGACAACTTGTCAAGACAAGAAATGACATGACAACTTGTCAAGACAAGACAAGACAAGACAACTTGTCAAGACAAGACAAGACAAGACATGACAACACAACAAAATCAACACAAGACAACACAACACAACACAACACAAGACAATACAAGACAAGACAGACAATAAAATTGTCAAGACAAGACAGGACAACTTGTCAAAACAAGACAACTTGTCAAGACAAGAAAAGTCAAGACAAGACATCTTGTCAAGACAAGACAAGACAAGACAACTTGTCTAGACAAGGCAAGACAAGACAACACAACACAACACAACACAACACAACACAACACAACACAACACAACACAAGAAAAGACAAGACAAGACAAGACAAGACAAGAAAATTGTCAAGACAAGACACGACAACTTGTCAAAACAAGACAAGACAACTTGTCAACACAAGACAAGACAAGACAACTTGTCAAGACAAGACAAGACACGACAATACAACTTGTCAAGACAAGACAACTTGTCACGACAAGACAAGACAACTTGTCAAGACAAGACAAGACAAGACAACTTGTCAAGACAAGACAAGACAACTTATCAAGACAAGACAAGACATGACAAGTTGTCAAGACAAGACAAGACAAGACAAGATAACTTCTCAAGACAAGACAAGGCAAGACAACTTGTCAAGACAAGACAAGTTAACTTGGCAAGACACGGCAACTTGTCAAGACAATACAAGACAAGACAAGACATGACAAAACAACACAATCAACACAAGACAACACAAGACAACACAACACAACACAAGGCAACACAAGACAAGACAATAAAATTGTCAAGACAATACACGACAACTTGTCAAAACAAGACAACTTGTCAAGACAAGAAAAATCAAGACAAGACAACTTGTCAAGACAAGACAAGACAAGACAACTTGTCTATACAAGGCAAGACAAGACAAGACAAGACAAGACAACTGGTCAAGACAAGACAAGACAACTTGTCAAGACAAGACAAGACATGACAACTTGTCAAGACAAGACAAGACAACACAACTTGTCGAGACAAGACAAGACAACTTGTCAAGACAAGACAAGAAAAGACAAGTCTTGTCTTGTCAAGACAAAACAAGACAAGACAAGACAAGACAAGACAAGACAAGACAAGTCAAGACAAGACAACACAACACAACACAACACAACACAATACAACACAAGTCAAGACAAGACTAGACAAGTTAATACAACTTTCCAAGACAAGACAAGACAAGACAACTTGTCAAGACAAGGCAAGACAAGACAAGACAAGACAAGACAAGATAACTGGTCAAGACAAGACAAGATAATTTGTCAAGACAAGACAAGACATGATAACTTGTCAAGACAAGACAAGACAAGACAACTTGTCAAGACAAGACAAGACAAGACAACATGTCAAGACAAGACAAGACATGACAACTTGTCAAGACAAGACAAGACAAGACAACACAACACAACACAACACAACACAATCAACACAAGACAACACAACACAAGACAATACAAGACAAGACAACACAAGAAAATTGTCAAGACAAGACAGGACAACCTGTCAAAACAAGACAACTTGTAAAGACAAGAAAAGACAAGATAAGACAACTTGTCAAGACAAGGAAAGACAAGACAAGACAAGACAACTGGTCAAGACAAGACAAGACAACTTGTCAAGACAAGACAAGACATGACAACTTGTCAAGACAAGACAAGACAAGACAACTTGTCAAGACAAGACAAGGCAAGACAATTTGTCAAGACAAGACAAGTTAACTTGTTAAGACAAGACAACCTGTCAGCACAATACAAGACAATACAAGACAACACAACACAACACAACACAACACAACACAATCAAGACAAGAAAATTGTCAAGAAAAGACACGACAACTTGTCAAAACAAGAAAACTTGTCAAGACAAGAAAAGACAAGATAAGACAACTTGACAAGACAAGACAAGACAAGACGAAACAATTTGTCAAGACAAGGCAAGAAAACTTGTCAAGACAAGACAAGACATGACAACTTGTCAAGACAAGACAAGACAAGACAAGACAACTTGTCAAGACAAGACAAGACAAGACAACTTGTCAAGACAAGACAAGACATGACAAGTTGTCAAGACAAGACAAGACAAGACAAGATAACTTCTCAAGACAAGACAAGGCAAAACAACTTGTCAAGACAAGACAAGTTAACTTGTCAAGACAAGACAACTTGTCAAGACAATACAAGACAAGACAAGACATGACAAAACAACACAATCAACACAAGACAACACAAGACAACACAACACAACACAACACAAGACAACACAACAAGACAACTTGTCAAGACAAGAAAAGTCAAGACAAGACAACTTGTCAAGACAAGACAAGACAAGACAACTTGTCTAGACAAGGCAAGACAAGACAAGACAAGACAAGACAACTGGTCAAGAAAAGACAAGACAACTTGTCAAGACAAGACAAGACATGACAACTTGTCAAGACAAGACAAGACATGACAACTTGTCAAGACAAGACAAGACAAGACAAGACAACTTATCAAGACAAGACAATACAACTTTTCAAGACAAGACAAGACATGACAAGTTGTCAAGACAAGACAAGACAAGACAAGACAATACAAGACAAGACAAGACAAGACAACACAATCAACACAAGACAACACAACACAACAGAAGACAATACAAGACAAGACAAGACAATAAAATTGTCAAGACAAGACAGGACAACTTGTCAAAACAAGACAACTTGTCAAGACAAGACAAGTTAACTTGTCAAGACAAGACAACTTGTCAAGACAAGACAACTTGTCAAGACAAGACAAGACAAGACAACACAAGACAACACAACACAACACAACACAACACAACACAAGACAAGACAAGACAAGACAAGACAAGACAAGACAAGACAAGACAAGACAAGACAAGACAAGACAAGACAACACAATTGTCAAGACAAGACAAGACAAGAAAAGACAAGACAAGACAACTTGTCAAGACAAGACAAGACAACTTGTCAAGACAAGACAAGACAACTTGTCAAGACAAGACAAGACAAGACAACTTGTCAAGACAAGACAAGACAACTTGTCAAGACAAGACAAGACAACTTGTCAAGACAAGACAAGACAACTTGTCAAGACAAGACAAGACAAGACAAGACAACTTGTCAAGACAAGACAACTTGTCAAGACAAGACAAGACAAGACAACTTGTCAAGACAAGACAAGACAACTTGTCAAGACAAGACAAGACAAGACAACTTGTCAAGACAAGACAAGACATGACAACTTGTCAAGACAAGACAAGACAAGACAAGACAAGACAAGACAAGACAAGACAAGACAAGACAATCAACACAACACAAGACAATACAACACAAGACAACACAAGACAACACAAGACAAGACAATAAAATTGTCAAGACAAGACAAGACAACTTGTTCAAAACAAGACAACTTGTCAAGACAAGACAAGACAACTTGTCAAGACAAGACAACTTGTCAAGACAAGACAACTTGTCAAGACAATACAAGACAAGACAAGACAAGACAACACAACACAAGACAAGACAAGACAACACAACACAACACAAGACAAGACAAGACAAGACAAGACAAGACAAGACAAGACAAGACAAGACAAGACAAGACAAGACAAGACAAGACAACTTGTCAAGACAAGACAAGACAAGAAAAGACAAGACAAGACAACTTGTCAAGACAAGACAAGACAACTTGTCAAGACAAGACAAGACAACTTGTCAAGACAAGACAAGACAAGACAACTTGTCAAGACAAGACAAGACAACTTGTCAAGACAAGACAAGACAACTTGTCAAGACAAGACAAGACAACTTGTCAAGACAAGACAAGACAACTTGTCAAGACAAGACAAGACAAGACAAGACAAGACAAGACAAGACAAGACAAGACAAGACAAGACAAGACAAGACAAGACAACTTGTCAAGACAAGACAAGACAAGACAACTTGTCAAGACAAGACAACTTGTCAAGACAAGACAAGACAACTTGTCAAGACAAGACAAGACAAGACAACTTGTCAAGACAATACAAGACAAGACAAGACAAGACAAGACAACTTGTCAAGACAAGACAAGACAAGACAACTTGTCAAGACAAGACAAGACAAGACAAGACAACTTGTCAAGACAAGACAAGGCAAGACAACTTGTCAAGACAAGACAAGTTAACTTGTCAAGACAAGACAACCTGTCAAGACAATACAAGACAAGACAACACAACACAAAACAACACAACACAACACAAGAAAATTGTCAAGACAAGACACGACAACTTGTCAAAACAGAACAACTTGTCAAGACAAGACAAGACAAGACAAGACAACTTGTCAAGACAAGACAAGACAAGACAACTTGTCAAGACAAGACAAGACAAGACAACTTGTCAAGACAAGACAAGACAACTTGTCAAGACAAGACAAGACAAGACAACTTGTCTTGTCAAGACAAGACAAGACAAGACAAGACAAGACAACACAACACAACACAACACAACACAAGACAACACAAGACAAGACAACTTGTCAAGACAAGACAAGACAAGACAACTTGTCAAGACAAGACAAGACAAGACAACTTGTCAAGACAAGACAAGACAACTTGTCAAGACAAGACAAGACAAGACAAGACAACTTGTCAAGACAAGACAACTTGTCAAGACAAGACAAGACAACTTGTCAAGACAAGACAAGACAACACAACTTGTCAAGACAAGACAAGACAAGACAAGACAACTTGTCAAGACAAGACAACTTGTCAAGACAAGACAACTTGTCAAGACAAGACAAGACAACTTGTCAAGACAAGACAAGACAAGACAAGACAAGACAAGACAAGACAAGACAAGACAAGACAAGACAACTTGTCAAGACAAGACAACTTGTCAAGACAAGACAACTTGTCAAGACAAGACAAGACAACTTGTCAAGACAAGACAAGACAAGACAAGACAACTTGTCAAGACAAGACAATACAAGACAAGACAAGACAAGACAACTTGTCAAAACAAGACAACTTGTCAAGACAAGAAAAGACAAGACAAGACAACTTGTCAAGACAAGACAACTTGTCAAGACAAGACAAGACAAGACAACTTGTCAAGACAAGACAAGACAACTTGTCAAGACAAGACAAGACAACTTGTCAAGACAAGACAAGACAACTTGTCAAGACAAGACAAGACAAGACAACTTGTCAAGACAAGACAAGACAAGACCAGACAAGACAAGACAAGACAAGACAAGACAAGACAAGACAGGACAAGACAAGACAAGACAACTTGTCAAGACAAGACAAGACAAGACAACTTGTCAAAACAAGACAACTTGTCAAGACAAGACAAGACAACTTGTCAAGACAAGACAAGACAAGACAACTTGTCAAGACAAGACAAGACAAGACAACTTGTCAAGACAAGACAAGACAAGACAAGACAACTTGTCAAGACAAGACAAGACAAGACAACTTGTCAAGACAAGACAAGACAAGACAAGACAAGACAAGAAAAGACAAGACAACTTGTCAAGACAAGACAAGGCAAAATAACTTGTCAAGACAAGACAAGTTAACTTGTCAAGACAAGACAACCTGTCAAGACAATACAATACAAGACAAGACAACACAAAACAATACAACACAACACAACACAAGAAAATTGTCAATACAAGACACCACAACTTGTCAAAACAAGACAACCTGTCAAGACAAGAAAAGACAAGAAAAGACAACTTGTCAAGACAAGACAAGACGAGACAACTTGTCAAGACAAGACAAGACATGACAACTTGTCAAGACAAGACAAGACAACTTGTCAAGACAAGACAAGACAAGACCAGACTTGTCTTGTCAAGACAAGACAAGACAAGACAAGACAAGACAAGACAACAACACAAGACAAGACAAGACAAGACAACTTGTCAAGACAAGACAACTTGTCAAGACAAGACAAGACAACTTGTCAAGACAAGACAAGACAAGACAACTTGTCAAGACAAGACAAGACAACTTGTCAAGACAAAACAAGACAAGACAAGACAACTTGTCAAGACAAGACAACTTGTCAAGACAAGACAAGACAACTTGTCAAGACAAGACAACTTGTCAAGACAAGACAAGACAAGACAACTTGTCAAGACAAGACAACTTGTCAAGACAAGACAAGACAACTTGTCAAGACAAGACAAGACAACTTGTCAAGACAAGACAAGACAAGACAAGACAAGACAAGACAAGACAAGACAACTTGTCAAAACAGGACAACTTGTCAAGACAAGAAAAGACAAGACAAGACAACTTGCCACGACAAGACAAGACAAGAAAACTTGTCAAGACAAGACAAGACATGACAAGTTGTCAAGACAAGACAAGACAAGACAAGACAACTTCTCAAGACAAGACAAGGCAAGACAACTTGTCAAGACAAGACAAGTTAACTTGTCAAGACAAGACAACTTGTCAAGACAATACAAGACAAGACAACACAACACAACACAATCAACACAAGACAACACAACACAAGACAATACAAGACAAGACAATATATTAAAATTGTCAAGACAAGACAGGACAACTTGTCAAAACAAGACAGGACAACTTGTCAAAACAAGACAACTTGTCAAGACAAGAAAAGACAAGACAAGACAACTTGTCAAGACAAGACAAAACAAGGCAAGACAAGACAACTTGTCAAGACAAGGAAAGACAAGACAAGACAAGACAAGACAACTGGTCAAGACAAGACAAGACAACTTGTCAAGACAAGACAAGACAAGACAACTTGTCAAGACAAGACAAGACAAGACAACTTGTCAAGACAAGACAAGACAAGACAACTTGTCAAGACAAGACAAGTTAACTTGTTCAGACAAGACAACCTGTCAGGACAAGACAAGACAAGACAACACAACACAACACAACACAACACAACACAACAATACACAAGACAAGAAAATTGTCAAGACAAGACACGACAACTTGTCAAAACAAGAAAACTTGTCAAGACAAGAAAAGACAAGACAAGACAACTTGACAAGACAAGACAAGACAAGACGAGACAATTTGTCAAGACAAGGCAAGACAACTTGTCAAGACAAGACAAGACATGACAACTTGTCAAGACAAGACAAGACAAGACAACTTGTCAAGACAAGACAAGACAAGACAACTTGTCAAGACAAGACAAGACATGACAAGTTGTCAAGACAAGACAAGACAAGACAAGACAACTTGTCAAGACAAGACAAGGCAAGACAACTTGTCAAGACAAGACAAGACAACTTGTCAAGACAAGACAACTTGTCAAGACAAGACAAGACAAGACAAGACATGACAAAACAACACAATCAACACAAGACAACACAACACAACACAACACAAGACAACACAAGACAAGGCAATAAAATTGTCAAGACAATACACGACAACTTGTCAAGACAAGACAAGACAAAACAAGACAACTTGTCAAGACAAGACAAAACAAAATAACTTGTCTAGACAAGGCAAGACAAGACAAGACAAGACAACTGGTCAAGACAAGACAAGACAACTTGTCAAGACAAGACAAGACAAGACAACTTGTCAAGACAACTTGTCAAGACAAGACAAGACAACTTGTCAAGACAAGACAAGACAAGACAACTTGTCAAGACAAGACAAGACAAGACAAGACAAGACAACTTGTCAAGACAAGACAAGACAACTTGTCAAGACAAGACAAGACAACTTGTCAAGACAAGACAACTTGTCAAGACAAGACAATACAAGACAAGACAACACAATCAACACAAGACAACACAACACAAGACAATACAAGACAAGACAAGACAATAAAATTGTCAAGACAAGACAAGACAACTTGTCAAAACAAGACAACTTGTCAAGACAAGAAAAGACAAGACAAGACAACTTGTCAAGACAAGACAAAACAAGACAAGACAAGACAACTTGTCAAGACAAGAACAAGACAAGACAAGACAAGACAACTTGTCAAGACAAGACAAGACAACTTGTCAAGACAAGACAAGACAAGACAACTTGTCAAGACAAGACAAGACAAGACAAGACAACTTGTCAAGACAAGACAAGACAACTTGTCAAGACAAGACAAGACAAGACAACTTGTCAAGAAAAGACAAGTTAACTTGTCAAGACAAGACAACCTGTCAGGACAATACAAGACAAGACAACACAACACAACACAACACAAGAAAATTGTCAAGACAAGACACGACAACTTGTCAAAACAAGACAACTTGTCAACACAAGAAAAGACAAGACAAGACAACTTGACAAGACAAGACAAGACAAGACAAGACAACTTGTCAAGACAAGACAAGACAACTTGTCAAGACAAGACAAGACAACTTGTCAAGACAAGACAAGACAAGACAAGACAACTTGTCAAGACAAGACAAGACAAGACAACTTGTCAAGACAAGACAAGGCAAGACAACTTGTCAAGACAAGACAAGAAAACTTGTCAATACAAGACAACCTGTCAGGACAATACAATACAAGACAACTTGTCAAGACAAGAAAAGACAAGACAAGACAACTTGTCAAGACAAGACTAGACAACTTGTTAAGACAAGACAAGACAACTTGTCAACACAAGACAAGACAACTTGTCAAGACAAGACAAGACAATACAATACAACTTGTCAAGACAAGACAACTTGTCAAGACAAGACAAGACAAGACAACTTGTCAAGACAAGACAAGACAACTTGTCAAGACAAGACAAGACAAGTCAACTTGTCAAGACAAGACAAGACATGACAAGTTGTCAAGACAAGATAAGACAAGACAAGACAAGACATGACAAGACATGACAAAACAACACAATCAACACAAGACAACACAACACAACACAACACAACACAAGACAAGACAAGACAACACAAGACAAGACAATAAAATTGTCAAGACAATACACGACAACTTGTTAAAACAAGACAACTTGTCAAGACAAGACAAGTTAACTTGTAAAGACAAGACAACTTGTCAAGACCAGACAACTTGTCAAGACAATACAAGACAACACAACACAACACAACACAACACAACACAAGAAAAGACAAGGCAAGACAAGACAAGACAAGACAAGAAAATTGTCAAGACAAGACACGACAACTTGTCAAGACAAGAAAAGACAGGACAAGACAACTTGTCAAGACAAGACAAGACAACTTGTTAAGACAAGAAAAGACAACTTGTCAAGACAAGACAAGACAACTTGTCAAGACAAAACAAGACAACTTGTCAAGACAAGACAACTTGCCACGACAAGACAAGACAACTTTTCAAGACAATACAAGACAAGACAACACCACACAACACAAGAAAACACAAGACAAGACAAGAAAATTGTCAAGACAAGACACGACAACTTGTCAAAACAAGACAACTTGTCAAGACAAGAAAAGACAAGACAAGACAACTTGTCAAGACAAGACAAGACAACTTGTTAAGACAAGACAAGACAACTTGTCAAGACAAGACAAGACAAGACAACTTGTCAAGACAAGACAAGACAACTTGTCAAGACAAGACAAGACAAGACAACTTGTCAAGACAAGACAAGACATGACAAGTTGTCAAGACAAGATAAGACAAGACAAGACAACACATGACAAGACATGACAAAACAACACAATCAACACAAGACAAGCACAACACAACACAAGACAAGACAACACAAGACAAGACAATAAAATTGTCAAGACAATACACGACAACTTGTTAAAACAAGACAACTTGTCAAGACAAGACAAGTTAACTTGTAAAGACAAGACAACTTGTCAAGACCAGACAACTTGTCAAGACAATACAAGACAAGACAACACAATACAACAGAACACAACACAACACAACACAACACAACACAACACAACACAACACAAGAAAAGACAAGACAAGACAAGACAAGACAAGACAAGACAAGACAAGACAAGACAAGACAAGACAAGACAAGACAAGAAAATTGTCAAGACAAGACACGACAAGAAAAGACAGGACAAGACAACTTGTCAAGACAAGACAAGACAACTTGTTAAGACAAGACAAGACAACTTGTCAAGACAAGACAAGACAAGACAACTTGTCAAGACAAGACAAGACAACTTGTCAAGACAAGACAAGACAACTTGTCAACACAAGACAAGACAACTTGTCAAGACAAGACAAGACAATACAATACAACTTGTCAAGACAAGACAACTTTTTAAGACAAGACAAGACAAGACAACTTGTCAAGACAAGACAAGACAACTTGTCAAGCAAGACAAGACAAGACAACTTGTCAAAACAAGACAAGACATGACAAGTTGTCAAGACAAGATAAGACAAGACAAGACAACACATGACAAGACATGACAAAACAACACAATCAACACAACACAACACAACACAACACAACACAAGACAACACAAGACAAGACAATAAAATTGTCAAGACAATACACGACAACTTGTTAAAACAAGACAACTTGTCAAGACAAGACAAGTTAACTTGTAAAGACAAGACAACTTGTCAAGACCAGACAACTTGTCAAGACAATACAATACAAGACAAGACAAGACAACACAACACAAAACAACACAACACAACACAACACAACACAACACAACACAAGAAAAGACAAGACAAGACAAGACAAGACAAGACAAGACAAGACAAGACAAGACAAGACAAGACAAGACAAGACAAGAAAATTGTCAAGACAAGACACGACAAGAAAAGACAGGACAAGACAACTTGTCAAGACAAGACAAGACAACTTGTTAAGACAAGACAAGACAACTTGTCAAGACAAGACAAGACAAGACAACTTGTCAAGACAAGACAAGACAACTTGTCAAGACAAGACAAGACAACTTGTCAAGACAAGAAAAGACAACTTGTCAAGACAAGACAAGACAACTTGTCCAGACAAGGCAAGATAAGACCAGACAAGACAAGACAAGACAAGACAAGACAGGACAAGACAAGACAAGACAACTTGTCACGACAAGACAAGACAAGACAACTTGTCAATACAAGACAACTTCTCAACACAACACAAGACATCTTGTCAAGACAAAACAAGACAAGACAACTTGTGAAGACAATACAAGACAAGACAAGACAAAACAAGACAACTTGTCTAGACAAGACAAGACATGACAACTTGTCAAGACAAGACAAGACAAGACAACTTGTCAAGACAAGACAAGCCAAAACAACTTGGCAAGACAAGACAAGTTAACTTGTCAAGACAAGATAACCTGTCAGGACAATACAAGACAAGACAACACAACACAAAACAATACAACACAACACAACACAAGAAAATTGTCAATACAAGACACGACAACTTGTCAAAACAGAACAACTTGTCAAGACAAGAAAAGACAAGAAAAGACAACTTGTCAAGACAAGACAAGACGAGACAACTTGTCAAGACAAGACAAGACAAGACAACTTGTCAAGACAAGACAAGACAACATGCCAAGACAAGACAAGACAAGACCAGACTTGTCTTGTCAAGATAAGACAAGACAAGACAATACAAGACAACAGAACACAACATAACACAACACAAGACAACTCTCCAAGACAAGACAACTTGCCAAGACAAGACAAGACAAGACAACTTGTCAAGACAAGACAAAATAAACAACTTGTCAAGACAAGACATGACAACTTGTCAAGACAAAACAAGACAAGACAAGACAACTTGTCAAGACAAGGCAACTTGTCACGACAATAAAAGACAACTTGTCAAGACAAGACAAGACAACACAACTTGTCAAGACAAGACAAGACAAGACAAGATAACTTGTCAAAACAAGACAACTTGTCAAGACAAGACAACTTATCAAGACAAGAGAAGACAACTTGTGAAGACAAGACAAGACAAGACAAGACAAGACAAGACAAGACAAGACAAGACAAGACAAGATAACTTGTCAAGACAAGACAACTTGTCAAGACAAGACAACTTGTCAAGACAAGAGAAGACAACTTGTGAAGACAAGACAAGACAAGACAAGACAACTTGTCAAGACAAGACAATACAAGACAAGACAAGACAAGACAACTTGTCAAAACAGGACAACTTGTCAAGACAAGAAAAGACAAGACAAGACAACTTGTCCAGATAAGACAACTTGTCAAGACAAGACAAGGCAAGACAATTTGTCAAGACAAGACAAGACAACTTGTCAAGACAAGACAAGACAACTTGTCAAGACAAGACAATACAACTTGTCAAGACAAGAAAAGACAAGACAACTTGTCAAGACAAGGCAAGATAAGACCAGACAAGACAAGACAAGACAAGACAAGACAGGACAAGACAGGACAAGACAACTTGTCACGACAAGACAAGACAAGGCAACTTGTCAATACAAGACAACTTCTCAAGACAAGACAAGACATCTTGTCAAGACAAAACAAGACAAGACAACTTGTCAAGACAATACAAGACAAGACAACGTGTCAAGACAAGACAAAACAAAACAATACAACTTGTCTAGACAAGACAAGACAGGACAACTTGTCAAGACAAGATAACTTGTCAAGACAATACAAGTTAACTTGTAAAGACAAGACAACTTGTCAAGACAAGACAACTTGTCAAGACAAGACAACTTGTCAAGACAATACAAGACAAGACAACGCAACACAACACAACACAAGAAAAGACAAGACAAGACAAGACAAGACAAGAAAATTGTCAAGACAAGACACGATAACTTGTGAAAACAAGACAACTTATCAAGACAAGAAAAGACAAGACAAGAGAACTGGTCAATAAAAGACAAGACAAGAAAGATAAGACAACTTGCCAAGACAACACAAGACAACTTGTCAAGACAAGACAAAACAAGACAACTTGTCAAGA
Organism: Chrysogorgia sp. JL179-B06; assembly: GCA_035772405.1. Classification (NCBI taxonomy): domain Eukaryota; kingdom Metazoa; phylum Cnidaria; class Anthozoa; order Scleralcyonacea; family Chrysogorgiidae; genus Chrysogorgia; species Chrysogorgia sp. JL179-B06. The sequence continues at coordinate 127,747 of JAYKKM010000129.1, read as the reverse complement.
CAAGACAAGACAATACAATACAACTTGTCAAGACAAGATAATACAAGACAACTTGTCAAGACAAGACAAGACAACTTGTCAACACAAGACAATTTGTCAAGACAATTTGTCAAGACAAGACAACTTGTCAAGACAAGACAACTTGTCAAGATAAGATAAGACAACTTGACAAGACATGACAAGACAAGACAACACAACACAATACAACACAAGACAGCACAAGACAACACAAGACAACATAAGACAAGACAAGACAAGACAAGACAAGACAAGACAAGACAAGACAACTTGTCAAGACAACGAAAGACAAGACAAGACAACTGGTAAAGACAAGACAAGACAAGACATCACAACTTGTCAAGACAAGACAAGACAATATAACTTGTCAAGACAAGACAAAACAACTTGTCGACACAAGACAAGACAAGACAACTTGTCTAGACAAGACAAGATAAGACATTTGTCAAGACAAGACAACTTGTCAAGACAAGACAAGACAAGACAACTTGTCAAGACAATACAACTTGTCAAGACAAGACAACTTGTCAAGACAAGACAAGACAAGACAAGACAAGAGATTTGTCAAGACAAGACAAGATAACTTGTCAAGTCAAGACAACTTGCCAAGACAAGAGAAGACAACTTGTCAAAACAATACAACTTGTCAAGACAAGACAACTTGTCCAGACAAGACAACTTGTCCAGACAAGACAACTTGTCCAGACAAGACAACTTGTCAAGATAAGACAAGACAAGACAAGACAACTTGTCAAGACAAGACAACTTGTCAAGACAAGACAACTTGTCAAGACAAGACAAGACAACTTGTCAAGACAAGACAAGACAACTAGTCAAGACAAGGCAAGATAAGACCAGACAAGACAAGACAAGACAATACAATACAAGATAAGACAAGACAGGACAAGACAACTTGTCACGACAAGACAAGACAAGACAAGACAACTTGTCAAGACAAGACAACTTCTCAAGACAAGACAAGACATATTGTCAAGACAAGACAAGACAAGACAACTTGTCAAGACAAGACAAGACAAGATCACTTCACAAGACAAGACAACTTGCCAAGACAAGACAAGACAAGACAAGACAATTGTCAAGACAAGACAATTGTCAAGACAAGACAAGACAACTTGTCAAGTCAAGACAACTTGCCAAGACAAGAGAAGACAACTTGTCAATACAAGACAAGACAAGACAAGACAACTTGTCAAAACAATACAACTTGTCAAGACAAGACAACTTGTCCAGACAAGACAACTTGTCCAGACAAGACAACTTGTCCAGACAAGACAACTTGTCAAGACAAGACAAGACAGCCTGTCAAGACAAGACAAAACAACTTGTCAAGAAAAGACAGTACAACTTGTCAAGACAAGACAAGACAAGACAAGACAAGACAAGACAAGACAAGACAAGACAAGACAACTTGTCAAGACAAGACAAGACCAGACATGACAACTTGTCAAGACAAGACAAGACAATACAACTTGTAAAGACAAGATAAGACAACTTGTCAAGACAAGACAAAACAAAACAACTTGTCAAGACAAGACAAGACAACTTTTCAAGACAAGACAACACAAGACAACTTGTCAAGACAAGGAAAGACAAGATAAGACAAGATAAGATAAGACAAGACAAGACAACTGGTCAAGAGAAGACAAGACAAGACATGACAACTTGTCAACACAAGACAAGACAACTTGTCAAGACAAGACAAGACAAGACAATTGTCAAGACAAGACAATTGTCAAGACAAGACAAGACAACTTGTCAAGTCAAGACAACTTGCCAAGACAAGAGCAGAGAACTTGTCAAGACAAGACAGGACAACTTGTCAAAACAATACAACTTGTCAAGACAAGACAACTTGTCCAGACAAGACAACTTGTCCAGACAAGACAACTTGTCCAGACAAGACAACTTGTCAAGACAAGAAAGATAAGACAACTTTCAAAGACAAGACAAGACAAGACTTGTCTTGTCAAGACAAGACAAGACAAGACAAGACAGGACTGCACAAGACAAGACAAGACAAGAAAGATAAGACAACTTGCCAAGACAAGACAAGACAGCTTGTCAAGACAAGACAAAACAACTTGTCAAGACAAGACAGTACAACTTGTCAAGACAAGACAAGACAAGACAAGACAACTTGTCAAGACAAGACAAGACCAGACATGACAACTTGTCAAGACAAGACAAGACAATACAACTTGTAAAGACAAGACAAGACAACTTGTCAAGACAAGACAAAACAAAACAACTTGTCAAGACAAGACAAGACAACTTTTCAAGACAAGACAACACAAGACAACTTGTCAAGACAAGGATAGACAAGATAAGACAAGATAAGACAAGACAAGACAACTGGTCAAGACAAGACAAGACAAGACATGACAACTTGTCAACACAAGACAAGACAACTTGTCAAGACAAGACAAAACAAGACAATTTGTCAAGACAAGACAAGACATGACAACTTATCAAGACAAGACAAGACAACTTGTCAAGACAAGACAAGGCAAGACAACTTGTCAAGACAGGACAAGACAAGACAACACAATACAACAAAAGACAACACAAGACAACAAAAGACAACACAAGACAACACAAGTCAACAGAAGACAATACAAGGAAAGACAAGACAAGACAAGAAAGATAAGACAACTTTCCAAGACAAGACAAGACAAGACAACTTGTCAAGACAAGACAAAACAACTTGTCAAAACAAGACAAGACAACTTGTCAAGACAAGACAAGACAAGACAAGGAAAGACAAGACAAGACAAGACAAGACAACTGGTCAAGACAAGACAAGACAAGACATGACAACTTGTCAAGACAAGACAAGACAATACAACTTGTCAAAACAAGACAAAACAACTTGTCAACGCAAGACAAGACAAGACAAATTGTCAAGACAAGACAAGACAATACAAGACAACTTGTCAAGACAAGATAATACAAGACAACTTGTCAAGACAAGACAAGACAACTTGTCCACACAAGACAATTTGTCAAGACAACTTGTCAAGACAAGACAACTTGTCAAGACAAGACAACTTGTCAAGACAAGACAACTTGTCCAGACAAGACAACTTGTCAAGACAAGACAAGATAACTTGTCAAGACAAGAAAACTTGTCAAGACAATACAAGACAAGACAAGACAACTTGTCAAGACAGGACAAGACAAGATAAGACAAGACAGGACAAGACAAGACAAGACAAGACAAGACAACACAATACAACACAAGACAACACAAGACAACACAACACAAGACAAGACAAGACAAGAAAGATAAGACAACTTGCCAAGACAAGTCTTGAAAACTTGTAAAGACAAGACAAAACAAAACATCTTGTCAAGACAAGACAAGACAACTTGTCAAGACAAGACAAGACAAGACAGGACAAGACAGGACAAGACAACTTCTGACGACAAGACAAGACAAGACAAGACAAGACAACTTGTCAAGACAAGACAACTTGTCAAGACAAGACAAGACAAGACAAGACAAGACAAGACAAGACAAGTTGTCAAGACAAGACAAGACAACTTGCCAAGACAAGACAAGACAAGACTTTTCTTGTCAAGACAAGACAAGACAAGACAGGACAAGACAAGACATGACAACTTGTCAAGACAAGAGAAGACAACTTGTCAAGACAAGACAAGACATGACAAGACAAGACAACATGTAAAGACAGGACAACTTGTCAAGACAAGACAAATCGTCAAGACAATACAAGTTAACTTGTAAAGACAAGACAACTTGTCAAGACAAGACAACTTGTCAAGACAATACAAGACAAGACAAGACAACGCAACACAACACAACACAAGAAAAGACAAGACAAGACAAGACAAGACAAGAAAATTGTCAAGACAAGACACGATAACTTGTGAAAACAAGACAACTTATCAAGCAAGAAAAGACAAGACAAGAGAACTGGTCAATAAAAGACAAGATAAGAAAGATAAGATAACTTGCCAAGACAACACAAGACAACTTGTCAAGACAAGACAAAACAAAACAAGACAACTTGTCAAGACAAGACAAGACAATACAAGACAACTTGTCAAGACAAGATAATACAAGACAACTTGTCAAGACAAGACAAGACAACTTGTCAACACAAGACAATTTGTCAAGACAACTTGTCAAGACAAGACAACTTGTCAAGACAAGACAACTTGTCAAGACAAGACAACTTGTCAAGACAAGACAACTTGTCAAGACAAGATAAGACAACTTGACAAGACATGACAAGACAAGACAACACAACACAATACAACACAAGACAACACAAGACAACACAAGACAACATAAGACAAGACAAGACAAGACAAGACAAGACAAGACAACTTGTCAAGACAACGAAAGACAAGACAAGACAACTGGTAAAGACAAGACAAGACATCACAACTTGTCAAGACAAGACAAGACAATATAACTTGTCAAGACAAGACAAAACAACTTGTCGACACAAGACAAGACAAGACAACTTGTCTAGACAAGACAAGATAAGACATTTGTCAAGACAAGACAACTTGTCAAGACAAGACAAGACAAGACAACTTGTCAAGACAATACAACTTGTCAAGACAAGACAACTTGTCAAGACAAGACAAGACAAGACAAGAGATTTGTCAAGACAAGACAAGATAACTTGTCAAGTCAAGACAACTTGCCAAGACAAGAGAAGACAACTTTTCAAAACAATACAACTTGTCAAGACAAGACAACTTGTCCAGACAAGACAACTTGTCCAGACAAGACAACTTGTCCAGACAAGACAACTTGTCAAGATAAGACAAGACAAGACAAGACAACTTGTCAAGACAAGACAACTTGTCAAGACAAGACAACTTGTCAAGACAAGACAACTTGTCAAGACAAGACAAGACAACTTGTCAAGACAAGACAAGACAACTAGTCAAGACAAGGCAAGATAAGACCAGACAAGACAAGACAAGACAAGACAATACAATACAAGATAAGACAAGACTGGACTGGACAAGACAGGACAAGACAACTTGTCACGACAAGACAAGACAAGACAACTTGTCAAGTCAAGACAACTTCTCAAGACAAGACAAGACATATTGTCAAGACAAGACAAGACAAGACAACTTGTCAAGACAAGACAAGACAAGACAAGACAAGAAAATTGTCAAGACAAGACAATTGTCAAGACAAGACAAGACAACTTGTCAAGTCAAGACAACTTGCCAAGACAAGAGAAGACAACTTGTCAAGACAAGACAAGACAAGACAACTTGTCAAAACAATACAACTTGTCAAGACAAGACAACTTGTCCAGACAAGACAACTTGTCCAGACAAGACAACTTGTCCAGACAAGACAACTTGTCAAGACAAGAAAGATAAGACAACTTTCCAAGACAAGACAAGACTTGTCTTGTCAAGACAAGACAAGACAAGACAGGAGTGGACAAGACAAGACAAGACAAGAAAGATAAGACAACTTGCCAAGACAAGACAAGACAGCTTGTCAAGACAAGACAAAACAACTTGTCAAGAAAAGACAGAACAACTTGTCAAGACAAGACAAGACAAGACAAGACAAGACAAGACAAGACAAGACAAGACAACTTGTCAAGACAAGACAAGACCAGACATGACAACTTGTCAAGACAAGACAAGACAATACAACTTGTAAAGACAAGACAAGACAACTTGTCAAGACAAGACAAAACAAAACAACTTGTCAAGACAAGACAAGACAACTTTTCAAGACAATACAACACAAGACAACTTGTCAATACAAGGAAAGACAAGATAAGACAAGATAAGACAAGACAAGACAACTGGTCAAGACAAGACAAGACAAGACATGACAACTTGTCAACACAAGACAAGACAACTTTTCAAGACAAGACAACACAAGACAACTTGTCAAGACAAGGAAAGACAAGATAAGACAAGATAAGACAAGACAAGACAACTGGTCAAGACAAGACAAGACAAGACATGACAACTTGTCAACACAAGACAAGACAACTTGTCAAGACAAGACAAGACAAGACAATTTGTCAAGACAAGACAAGACATGACAACTTATCAAGACAAGACAAGACAACTTGTCAAGACAAGACAAGGCAAGACAACTTGTCAAGACAGGACAAGACAAGACAAGACAATACAACAAAAGACAACACAAGACAACAAAAGACAACACAACACAACACAAGTCAACAGAAGACAATACAAGGAAAAAAAAGACAAGACAAGAAAGATAAGACAACTTTCCAAGACAAGACAAGACAAGACAACTTGTCAAGACAAGACAAAACAACTTGTCAAAACAAGACAAGACAACTTGTCAAGACAAGACAAGACAAGACAAGACAAGGAAAGACAAGACAAGACAAGACAAGACAACTGGTCAAGACAAGACAAGACAAGACATGACAACTTGTCAAGACAAGACAAGACAATACAACTTGTCAAGACAAGAAAAAACAACTTGTCAACGCAAGACAAGACAAGACAAATTGTCTAGACAAGACAAGACAAGATAACTTCTCAAGACAAGACAAATTGTCAAGACAAGACAAGACAATTGTCAAGACAAGACAAGACAACTTGTCAAGACAAGAGAAGACAACTTGTCAAGACAAGACAAAACAACTTGTCAAAACAATACAATACAAGACAAGACAAGACAAGACAAGAACATTGTCAAGACAAGACAAGACAACTTGTCAAAATAAGAAAACTTGTCACGACAAGAAAAGACAAGACAAGACAACTTGTCCAGACAAGACAACTTCAAGATAAGACAAGACAAGACAACTTGTCAAGACAAAAAAAGACAAGACAAGACAAGACAAGACAGTACAAGACAGGACAAGACAACCTGTCAGGACAATACAAGACAACACAACACAACACAACACAACACAACACAACACAACACAACACAACACAACAATACACAAGACAAGAAAATTGTCAAGACAAGACACGACAACTTGTCAAAACAAGAAAACTTGTCAAGACAAGAAAAGACAAGACAAGATAACTTGACAAGACAAGACAAGACAAGACAAGACGAAACAATTTGTCAAGACTAGGCAAGACAACTTGTCAAGACAAGACAAGACATGACAACTTGTCAAGACAAGACAAGACAAGACAACTTGTCAAGACAAGACAAGACAAGACAACTTGTCAAGACAAGACAAGACATGACAAGTTGTCAAGACAAGACAAGACAATACAAGATAACTTCTCAAGACAAGACAAGGCAAGACAACTTGTCAAGACAAGACAAGTTAACTTGTCAAGACAAGACAACTTGTCAAGACAATACAAGACAAGACAAGACATGAGAAAACAACAGAATCAACACAAGATAACACAACAAAACACAACACAAGACAACAGAAGACAAGACAATAAAATTGTCAAGACAATACACGACAACTTGTCAAGACAAGAAAAGTCAAGACAAGACAACCTGTCAAGACATGACAAGACAATTTGTCTAGACAAGGCAAGTCAAGACAAGACAAGACAACTGGTCAAGACAAGACAAGACAACTTGTCAAGACAAGAGAAGACAAGACAACTTGTCAAGACAAGACAAGACAACTTTTCAAGACAAGACAATACATGACATATTGTCAAGTAAAGACAAGACAAGAAAAGACAAGATAACTTGTCAAGACAAGGCAAGACAACTTGTCAAGACAAGACAAGTTAACTTGTCAAGACAAGACAACTTGTCAAGACAATACAAGACAAGACAAGACAAGTCAAGACAACACAATCAACACAAGAGAACACAACACAACACAAGACAATACAAGACAAGACAGACAATAAAATTGTCAAGACAAGACAGAACAACTTGTCAAAACAAGACAACTTGTCAAGACAAGAAAAGACAAGACAAGAGAACTTGTCAAGACAAGACAAAACAAGGCAAGACAAGACAACTTGTCAAGACAAGGAAATACAAGACAAGAAAAGACAAGACAACTGGTCAAGACAAGACAAGACAAGATAACTTCTCAAGACAAGACAACTTGTCAATACAAGACAACACAAGACAAGACAAGACAAGACAAGACAACTTGTCAAAACAAGACAAGACAACTTGTCAAGACTAGACAAGAGAACTTGTCAAGACAAGACAAGACAACTTGTCAAGTCAAGAAGAGACAAGACAACTTGTCAAGACAAGGCAAGACAAGACAAGACAATAAAATTGTCAAGACAAGACAGGACAACTTGTCAAAACAAGACAGGACAACTTGTCAAAACAAGACAACTTGTCAAGACAAGAAAATCAAGAAAAGACAACTTGTCAAGACAAGATAAGACGAGACAACTTGTCAAGACAAGACAAGACAACTTGTCAAGACAAGACAAGACAACATGCCAAGACAAGACAAGACAAGACCATACTTGTCTTGTCAAGACAATACAAGACAATACAATACAAGACAACGGAACACAACATAACACAACACAAGACAACTTGCCAAGACAAGACAAGACAAGACAACTTGTCAACAAAAGACAAGACAAGACAACTTGTCAAGACAAGACAAGACAAGACAAGACAACTTGTCAAGACAAGACAAGACAAGACAAGACAACTTGTCAAGACAAGACAAGACAACTTGTCAAGACAAGACAAGACAACTTGTCAAGACAAGACAAGACAACTTGTCAAGTCAAGACAAGACAAGACAAGTCAAGACAAGACAAGACAAGACAAGACAAGACAAGACAAGACAAGTCAAGACAAGACAAGATAAGACAAGACAAGACAAGACAAGACAAGACAAGACAAGACAAGACAAGATAGTTAAGACAAGAGAAGACAAGACAACACAACACAACACAACACAACACAACACAACACAACACAAGTAAAGACAAGACTAGACAAGATAAGACAACTTTCCAAGACAAGACAAAACAAGACAACTTGTCAAGACAAGGCAAGACAAGACAAGACAAGACAACTGGTCAAGACAAGACAAGATAACTTGTCAAGACAAGACAAGACATGGTAACTTGTCAAGACAAGACAAGACAAGACAACTTGTCAAGACAAGACAAGACAGACAAGACAAGACATGACAACTTGTCAAGACAAGACAAGAAAAGACAACTTCTCAAGACAAGACAAGGCAAGTTAACTTGTCAAGACAATACAACTTGTCAAGACAATACAAGACAGGACAAGACAACACAACACAACACAATCAACACAAGACAACACAACACAAGACAATACAAGACAAGACAAGACAAGTCAAAGAATTGTCAAGACAAGACAGGACAACTTGTCAAGACAAGACAAGACAACATGCCAAGGCAAGACAAGACAAGACCAGACTTGTCTTGTCAAGACAAGACAAGACAATACAAGACAACAGAACACAACATAAGACAACACAAGACAACTCGCCAAGACAAGACAACTTGCCAAGACAAGACAAGACAAGACAACTTGTAAAGACAAGACAAAATAAACAACTTGTCAAGACAAGACATGACAACTTGTCAAGACAAAACAAGACAAGACAAGACAAGACAACTTGTCAAGACAAGGCAACTTGTCACGACAAGACAAGACAAATTGTCAAGACAAGACAAGACAACTTGTCAAGACAAGACAAGACAAGACAAGATAACTTGTCAAAACAGGACAACTTGTCAAGACAAGAAAAGACAAGATAAGACAACTTGTCCAGACAAGACAAGACAACTTGCCAAGACAAGACAAGACAAGACAACTTGTCAAGACAAGACAAGACATGACAAGTTGTCAAGACAAGACAAGACAAGACAAGATAACTTCTCAAGACAAGACAAGGCAAGACAACTTGTTCAGACAAGACAAGTTAACTTGTCAAGACAAGACAACTTGTCAAGACAATACAAGACAAGACAAGACATGACAACTTGTCAAGACAAGACAAGACAACATGCCAAGGCAAGACAAGACAAGACAAGACCAGACTTGTCTTGTCAAGACAAGATAAGACAATACAAGACAACAGAACACAACATAACACAACACAAGACAACTCGCCAAGACAAGACAACTTGCCAAGACAAGACAAGACAAGACAACTTGTCAAGACAAGACAAAATAAACAACTTGTCAAGACAAGACATGGCAACTTGTCAAGACAAAACAAGACAAGACAAGACAAGACAACTTGTCAAGACAAGGCAACTTGTCACGACAAGACAAGACAAATTGTCAAGACAAGACAATACAAGACAACTTGTCAAGACAAGATAATACAAGACAACTTGTCAAGACAAGACAACTTGTCAAGACAAGAGAAGACAACTTGTCAAGACAAGACAAGACAACTTGTCAAAACAGGACAACTTGTCAAGACAAGACAATACAAGACAAGACAAGACAAGACAACTTGTCAAAACAGGACAACTTGTCAAGACAAGAAAAGACAAGACAAGACAACTTGTCCAGACAAGACAACTTGTCAAGACAAGACAAGACAACTTGTCAAGACAAGACAAGACAAGACAACGTGTCAAGACAAGACAAGACATGACAAGTTGCCAAGACAAGACAATACAAGACAATATAACTTCTCAAGACAAGACAAGGCAAGACAACTTGTCAAGACAAGACAAGTTAACTTGTCAAGACAATATAACTTGTCAAGACAATACAAGACAAGACAAGACATGACAAAACAACACAATCAACACAAGACAACACAAGACAAGACAAGACAACACAACACAAGACAACACAAGACAATAAATTAAATTGTCAAGACAATACACGACAACTTGTCAAAACAAGGCAACTTGTCAAGAGAAGAAAAGTCAAGACAAGACAACTTGCCAAGACAAGACAAGATAAGACAACTTGTCTAGACAAGGCAAGACAAGACAAGACAAGACAACTGGTCAATACAAGACAAGACAACTTGTCAAGACAAGACAAAACATGACAACTTGTCAAGACAAGACAAGACAAGACCACTTGTCAAGACAAGACAAAACATGACAACTTGTCAAGACAAGACAAGACAAGACCACTTGTCAAGACAAGACAAGACAACTTTTCAAGACAAGACAAGACATGACAAGTTATCAAGACAAGACAAGACCAGACAAGACAAGACAACTTGTCAAGACAAGACAAGACAACTTGTCGAGACAAGACAAGACAACTTGTCAAGACAAGACAAGAAAAGACAACTTGCCAAGACAAGACAAGACAAGACAAGTATTGTCTTGTCAAGACAAGACAAGACAAGACAAGTCAAGACAACACAACACAGCACAACACAACGCAAGTCAAGACAAGTCTAGACAAGATAATACAACTTTCCAAGACAAGACAAGACAAGACAACTTGTCAAGACAAGGCAAGACAAGACAAGACAAGACAAGACAAGACAAGACAAGACAAGACAAGACAAGACAAGACAAGACAAGACAACTTCTCAAGACAAGACAAGGCAAGACAACTTGTCAAGACAAGACAAGTTAACTTGTCAAGACAAGACAACTTGTCAAGACAATACAAGACAACACAACACAACACAACACAATCAACACAAGACAACACAACACAAGACAATACAATACAAGACAAGACAAGATATTAAAATTGTCAAGACAAGACAGGACAACTTGTTAAAACAAGACAGGACAACTTGTCAAAACAAGACAACTTGTCAAGACAAGAAAAGACAAGACAAGACAACTTGTCAAGACAAGACAAAACAAGGCAAGACAAGACAACTTGTCAAGACAAGGAAAGACAAGAGAAGACAAGACAAGACAACTGGTCAAGACAAGACAAGACAACTTGTCAAGACAAGACAAGACATGACAACTTGTCAAGACAAGACAAGACAAGACAACTTGTCAAGACAAGACAAGGCAAGACAACTTGTCAAGACAAGACAAGTTAACTTGTTAAGACAAGACAACCTGTCAGGACAATACCAGACAAGACAAGACAACACAACACAACAATACACAAGACAAGAAAATTGTCAAGACAAGACACGACAACTTGTCAAAACAAGAAAACATGTCAAGACAAGAAAAGACAAGACAAGACAACTTGACAAGACAAGACAAGACAAGACGAAACAATTTGTCAAGACAAGACAAGACATGACAACTTGTCAAGACAAGACAAGACATGACAACTTGTCAAGACAAGACAAGACAAGACAACTTGTCAAGACAAGACAAGACAAGACAACTTGTCAAGACAAGACAAGACATGACAAGTTGTCAAGACAAGACAAGACAATACAAGATAACTTCTCAAGACAAGACAAGGCAAGACAACTTGTCAAGACAAGAAAAGTCAAGACAAGACAACCTGTCAAGACATGACAAGACAATTTGTCTAGACAAGGCAAGACAAGACAAGACAAGACAACTGGTCAAGACAAGACAAGACAACTTGTCAAGACAAGAGAAGACAAGACAACTTGTCAAGACAACTTGTCAAGACAAGACAAGACAACTTTTCAAGACAAGACAAGACATGACAAGTTGTCAAGACAAGACAAGACAAGAAAAGACAAGATAACTTGTCAAGACAAGGCAAGACAACTTGTCAAGACAAGACAAGTTAACTTGTCAAGACAAGACAACTTGTCAAGACAATACAAGACAAGACAAGACAAGACAAGTCAAGACAACACAATCAACACAAGAGAACACAACACAAGACAATACAAGACAAGACAGACAATAAAATTGTCAAGACAAGACAGAACAACTTGTCAAAACAAGACAACTTGTCAAGACAAGAAAAGACAAGACAAGAGAACTTGTCAAGACAAGACAAAACAAGGCAAGACAAGACAACTTGTCAAGACAAGGAAATACAAGACAAGAAAAGACAAGACAACTGGTCAAGACAAGACAAGACAACTTGTCAAGACAAGACAAGACAAGACAACTTGTCAAGACAAGAAAAGACAACTTGTCAAGACAAGACAAGGCAAGACAACTTGTCAAGACAAGATAAGTTAACTTGTTAAGACAAGACAACCTGTCAGGACAATACAAGAGAAGACAACAGAACACAACACAACACAACACAAGAAAATTGTCAAGACAAGACACGACAACTTGTCAAAACAAGATAACTTGTCAACACAAGAAAAGACAAGACAAGACAACTTGACAAGTCAAGACAAGACAAGACGAGACAATTTGTCAAGACAAGGCAAGACAACTGGTCAAGACAAGACAAGACAACTTGTCAAGACAAGACAAGACATGACAACTTGTCAAGACAAGATAAGACAAGACAACTTGTCAAGACAAGACAAGGCAAGACAACTTGTCAAGACAAGACAAGTAAACTTGTTAAGACAAGACAACCTGTCAGGACAATACAATACAAGACAACACAACACAACACAACACAAGACAAGAAAATTGTCAAGACAAGACACGACAACTTGTCAAAACAAGAAAAGTTGTCAAGAAAAGAAAAGAAAAGACAAGACAAGACAAGACAAGACAAGACGAGACAATTTGGCAAGACAAGGCAAGACATGACAACTTATCAAGACAAGACAAGACAAGGCAAGACAACTTGTCAAGACAAGAAAAGGCAAGACAACTTGTCAAGACAAGACAAGTTAACTTGTAAAGACACGACAACTTGTCAAGACAAGACAAGACAAGACAACTTGTCAAGACAAGACAAGACAAGACAACTAGTCAAGACAAGACAAGAAAACCTGTTAAGACAAGACAAGACAATACAACTTGTCAAGACAAGACAAGACAAGACAACTTGTCAAGACAAGACAAGACAACTTGCCAAGACAAGACAAGTCCACTTGTCAAGACAAGACACAACACATCTTGTCCAGACAAGACAACTAGTCAAGACAAGACAAGACAAGACAACTTGTCAAGACAAGACAAGACATGACAAGTTGTCAAGACAAGACAAGACAATACAAGATAACTTCTCAAGACAAGACAAGGCAAGACAACTTGTCAAGACAAGAAAAGTCAAGACAAGACAACCTGTCAAGACATGACAAGACAATTTGTCTAGACAAGGCAAGACAAGACAAGACAAGACAACTGGTCAAGACAAGACAAGACAACTTGTCAAGACAAGAGAAGACAAGACAACTTGTCAAGATAACTTGTCAAGACAAGACAAGACAACTTTTCAAGACAAGACAAGACATGACAAGTTGTCAAGACAAGACAAGACAAGAAAAGACAAGATAACTTGTCAAGACAAGGCAAGACAACTTGTCAAGACAAGACAAGTTAACTTGTCAAGACAAGACAACTTGTCAAGACAATACAAGACAAGACAAGACAAGACAAGTCAAGACAACACAATCAACACAAGAGAACACAACACAAGACAATACAAGACAAGACAGACAATAAAATTGTCAAGACAAGACAGAACAACTTGTCAAAACAAGACAACTTGTCAAGACAAGAAAAGACAAGACAAGAGAACTTGTCAAGACAAGACAAAACAAGGCAAGACAAGACAACTTGTCAAGACAAGGAAATACAAGACAAGAAAAGACAAGACAACTGGTCAAGACAAGACAAGACAACTTGTCAAGACAAGACAAGACAAGACAACTTGTCAAGACAAGAAAAGACAAGACAAGACAACTTGTCAAGACAAGACAAGACAACTTGTCAAGACAAGACAAGGCAAGACAACTTGTCAAGACAAGATAAGTTAACTTGTTAAGACAAGACAACCTGTCAGGACAATACAAGAGAAGACAACACAACACAACACAACACAACACAAGAAAATTGTCAAGACAAGACACGACAACTTGTCAAAACAAGATAACTTGTCAACACAAGAAAAGACAAGACAAGACAACTTGACAAGTCAAGACAAGACAAGACGAGACAATTTGTCAAGACAAGGCAAGACAACTGGTCAAGACAAGACAAGACAACTTGTCAAGACAAGACAAGACATGACAACTTGTCAAGACAAGATAAGACAAGACAACTTGTCAAGACAAGACAAGGCAAGACAACTTGTCAAGACAAGACAAGTAAACTTGTTAAGACAAGACAACCTGTCAGGACAATACAATACAAGACAACACAACACAACACAACACAACACAAGAAAATTGTCAAGACAAGACACGACAACTTGTCAAAACAAGAAAAGTTGTCAAGAAAAGAAAAGAAAAGACAAGACAAGACAACTTTACAAGACAAGACAAGACAAGACGAGACAATTTGGCAAGACAAGGCAAGACATGACAACTTATCAAGACAAGACAAGACAAGGCAAGACAACTTGTCAAGACAAGAAAAGGCAAGACAACTTGTCAAGACAAGACAAGTTAACTTGTAAAGACACGACAACTTGTCAAGACAAGACAAGACAAGACAACTTGTCAAGACAAGACAAGACAAGACAACTAGTCAAGACAAGACAAGACAAGACAACCTGTTAAGACAAGACAAGACAATACAACTTGTCAAGACAAGACAAGACAAGACAACTTGTCAAGACAAGACAAGACAACTTGCCAAGACAAGACAAGACCACTTGTCAAGACAAGACACAACACATCTTGTCCAGACAAGACAACTAGTCAAGACAAGACAAGACAAGACAACTTGTCAAGACAAGACAAGACAAGATAACTTGTCAAGACAAGACAACTTGTCAAGACAAGAGAAGACAACTTCTCAAGACAGGACAAGACAAGACAAGACAAGACAAGACAACTTGTCAAGACAAGACAAGACAAGACAACTTGTCAAAACAAGACAAGACAACTTGTCAAGACAAGACAAGACAACTTGTCAAGACAAGACAACTTGTCAAGACAAGACAAGAAAACTTGTCAAGACAAGACAACTTGTCAAGACAATACAAGACAAGACAAGACAACTTGTCAAGACAGGACAAGACAAGACAAGACAAGACAGGACAAGACAAGACAAGACAAGACAACACAACACAATACAACACAAGACAACACAAGACAACACAACACAACACAAGACAACACAAGACAACACAAGAAAGATAAGACAACTTGCCAAGACAAGTCAAGACAACTTGTCAAGACAAGACAAAACAAAACATCCTGTCAAGACAAGACAAGACAACTTGTCAAGACAAGACAAGACAAGACAAGACAAGACAAGACAAGACAGGACAAGACAGGACAAGACAACTTGTCACGACAAGACAAGACAAGACAAGACAACTTGTCAAGACAAGACAACTTGTCAAAGATAGACAAGACAACTTGTCAAGACAAGACAAGACAAGACAAGACAAGACAAGACAAGACAAGACAACTTGTCAAGACAAGACAAGACAACTTATCAAGACAAGACAAGACAATACAAGACAAGACTTTTCTTGTCAAGACAAGACAAGACAAGACAAGACAGGACAAGACAAGACATGACAACTTGTCAAGACAAGACAACTGGTCAAGACAAGACAAGACATGACAAGACAAGACAACATGTAAAGACAGGACAACTTGTCAAGACAAGACAACTTGTCAAGACAATACAAGTTAACTTGTAAAGACAAGACAACTTGTCAAGACAAGACAACTTGTCAAGACAATACAAGACAAGAAAAAAAAACGCAACACAACACAAGAAAAGACAAGACAAGACAAGACAAGAAAATTGTCAAGACAAGACACGATAACTTGTGAAAACAAGACAACTTATCAAGACAAGAAAAGACAAGACAAGACAACTGGTCAATAAAAGACAAGACAAGAAAGATAAGACAACTTGCCAAGACAACATAAGACAACTTGGCAAGACAAGACAAAACAAAACAAGACAACTTGTCAAGACAAGACAAGACAATACAAGACAACTTGTCAAGACAAGATAATACAAGACAACTTGTCAAGACAAGACAAGACAACTTGTCAACACAAGACAATTTGTCAAGACAACTTGTCAAGACAAGACAACTTGTCAAGACAAGACAACTTGTCAAGACAAGACAACTTGTCCAGACAAGACAACTTGTCAAGACAAGACAAGATAACTTGTCAAGACAAGAAAACTTGTCAAGACAATACAAGACAAGACAAGACAACTTGTCAAGACAGGACAAGACAAGATAAGACAAGACAGGACAAGACAAGACAAGACAAGACAAGACAAGACAAGACAACACAATACAACACAAGACAACACAAGACAACACAACACAAGACAACACAACACAATACAACACAAGATAAGACAACTTGCCAAGACAAGTCAAGACAACTTGTCAAGACAAGACAAAACAAAACAAAACATCTTGTCAAGACAAGACAAGACAACTTGTCAAGACAAGACAAGACAAGACAAGACAAGACAGGACAAGACAAGACATGACAACTTGTCAAGACAAGACAAGACAACTGGTCAAGACAAGAAAAGACATGACAAGACAAGACAACATGTAACTTGTTAAGACAAGACAACCTGTCAGGACAATACAAGACAAGACAACACAACACAACACAACAATACACAAGACAAGAAAATTGTCAAGACAAGACACGACAACTTTTCAAAACAAGAAAACATGTCAAGACAAGAAAAGACAAGACAAGACAACTTGACAAGACAAGACAAGACAAGACAAGACGAAACAATTTGTCAAGACTAGGCAAGACAACTTGTCAAGACAAGACAAGACATGACAACTTGTCAAGACAAGACAAGACAAGACAACTTGTCAAGACAAGACAAGACAAGACAACTTGTCAAGACAAGACAAGACATGACAAGTTGTCAAGACAAGACAAGACAATACAAGATAACTTCTCAAGACAAGACAAGGCAAGACAACTTGTCAAGACAAGACAAGTTAACTTGTCAAGACAAGACAACTTGTCAAGACAATACAAGACAAGACAAGACATGAGAAAACAACACAATCAACACAAGATAACACAACAAAACACAACACAAGACAACAGAAGACAAGTCAATAAAATTGTCAAGACAATACACGACAACTTGTCAAGACAAAAAAGTCAAGACAAGAAAACCTGTCAAGACATGACAAGACAATTTGTCTAGACAAGGCAAGACAAGACAAGACAAGACAACTGGTCAAGACAAGACAAGACAACTTGTCAAGACAAGAGAAGACAAGACAACTTGTCAAGACAACTTGTCAAGACAAGACAAGACAACTTTTCAAGACAAGACAAGACATGACAAGTTGTCAAGACAAGACAAGACAAGAAAAGACAAGATAACTTGTCAAGACAAGGCAAGACAACTTCTCAAGACAAGACAAGTTAACTTGTCAAGACAAGACAAGACAACTTGTCAAGACAATACAAGACAAGACAAGACAAGTCAAGACAACACAATCAACATAAGAGAACACAACACAACACAAGACAATACAAGACAAGACAGACAATAAAATTGTCAAGACAAGACAGAACAACTTGTCAAAACAAGACAACTTGTCAAGACAAGAAAAGACAAGACAAGAGAACTTGTCAAGACAAGACAAAACAAGGCAAGACAAGACAACTTGTCAAGACAAGGAAATACAAGACAAGAAAAGACAAGACAACTGGTCAAGACAAGACAAGACAACTTGTCAAGACAAGACAAGACAAGACAACTTGTCAAGACAAGAAAAGACAAGACAAGACAACTTGTCAAGACAAGACAAGACAACTTGTCAAGACAGGACAAGGCAAGACAACTTGTCAAGACAAGATAAGTTAACTTGTTAAGACAAGACAACCTGTCAGGACAATACAAGAGAAGACAACACAACACAACACAACACAAGAAAATTGTCAAGACAAGACACGACAACTTGTCAAAACAAGATAACTTGTCAACACAAGAAAAGACAAGACAAGACAACTTGACAAGTCAAGACAAGACAAGACGAGACAATTTGTCAAGACAAGGCAAGACAACTGGTCAAGACAAGACAAGACAACTTGTCAAGACAAGACAAGACATGACAACTTGTCAAGACAAGACAAGACAAGACAACTTGTCAAGACAAGACAAGGCAAGACAACTTGTCAAGACAAGACAAGTAAACTTGTTAAGACAAGACAACCTGTCAGGACAATACAATACAAGACAACACAACACAACACAACACAAGACAAGAAAATTGTCAAGACAAGACACGACAACTTGTCAAAACAAGAAAAGTTGTCAAGAAAAGAAAAGAAAAGACAAGACAAGACAACTTTACAAGACAAGACAAGACAAGACGAGACAATTTGGCAAGACAAGGCAAGACATGACAACTTATCAAGACAAGACAAGACAAGACAAGACAACTTGTCAAGACAAGAAAAGGCAAGACAACTTGTCAAGACAAGACAAGTTAACTTGTAAAGACACGACAACTTGTCAAGACAAGACAAGACAAGACAACTTGTCAAGACAAGACAAGACAAGACAACTAGTCAAGACAAGACAAGACAACCTGTTAAGACAAGACAAGACAATACAACTTGTCAAGACAAGACAAGACAAGACAACTTGTCAAGACAAAGACAAGACAAGACAACTTGTCAAGACAAGACAAGACAAGACAACTTGTCAAGACAAGACAACTTGTCAAGACAAGAGAAGACAACTTGTCAAGACAGGACAAGACAAGACAAGACAAGACAAGACAACTTGTCAAGACAAGACAAGACAAGACAACTTGTCAAAACAAGACAAGACAACTTGTCAAGACAAGACAAGACAACTTGTCAAGACAAGACAACTTGTCAAGACAAGACAAGAAAACTTGTCAAGACAAGACAACTTGTCAAGACAATACAAGACAAGACAAGACAAGACAGGACAAGACAAGACAAGACAAGACAGGACAAGACAAGACAAGACAACACAACACAACACAATACAACACAAGACAACACAAGACAACACAACACAAGACAACACAAGACAACACAAGAAAGATAAGACAACTTGCCAAGACAAGTCAAGACAACTTGTCAAGACAAGACAAAACAAAACATCCTGTCAAGACAAGACAAGACAACTTGTCAAGACAAGACAAGACAAGACAAGACATGACAAGACAAGACAAGACAAGACAAGACAAGACAAGACAGGACAGGACAAGACAGGACAAGACAACTTGTCACGACAAGACAAGACAAGACAAGACAACTTATCAAAACAAGACAACTTGTCAAGACAAGACAAGACAACTTGTCAAGACAAGACAAGACAAGACAAGACAAGACAACTTGACAAGACAAGACAAGACAACTTATCAAGACAAGACAAGACAATACAAGACAAGACTTTTCTTGTCAAGACAAGACAAGACAAGACAGGACAAGACAAGACATGACAACTTGTCAAGACAAGACAGGACAACTTGTCAAGACAAGACAACTTGTCAAGACAATACAAGTTAACTTGTAAAGACAAGACAACTTGTCAAGACAAGACAACTTGTCAAGACAATACAAGACAAGACAAAAAAACGCAACACAACACAAGAAAAGACAAGACAAGACAAGACAAGAAAATTGTCAAGACAAGACACGATAACTTGTGAAAACAAGACAACTTATCAAGACAAGAAAAGACAAGACAAGACAACTGGTCAATAAAAGACAAGACAAGAAAGATAAGACAACTTGCCAAGACAACATAAGACAACTTGGCAAGACAAGACAAAACAAGACAACTTGTCAAGACAAGACAAGACAATACAAGACAACTTGTCAAGACAAGATAATACAAGACAACTTGTCAAGACAAGACAAGACAACTTGTCAACACAAGACAATTTGTCAAGACAACTTGTCAAGACAAGACAACTTGTCAAGTCAAGACAACTTGTCAAGACAAGACAACTTGTCAAGACAAGACAACTTGTCCAGACAAGACAACTTGTCAAGACAAGACAAGATAACTTGTCAAGACAAGAAAACTTGTCAAGACAATACAAGACAAGACAAGACAACTTGTCAAGACAGGACAAGACAAGATAAGACAAGACAGGACAAGACAAGACAAGACAAGACAAGACAAGACAAGACAAGACAAGACAAGACAAGACAAGACAACACAATACAACACAAGACAACACAAGACAACACAACACAAGACAACACAACACAATACAACACAAGATAAGAAAACTTGCCAAGACAAGTCAAGACAACTTGTCAAGACAAGACAAAACAAAACATCTTGTCAAGACAAGACAAGACAACTTGTCAAGACAAGACAAGACAAGACAGGACAAGACAGGACAAGACAACTTGTCACGACAAGACAAGACAAGACAAGACAACTTGTCAAGACAAGACAAGACAAGACAAGACAAGACAAGACAAGACAAGACAAGACAACTTGTCAAGACAAGACAAGACAACTTGTCAAGACAAGAGAAGACAACTTGTCAAGACAAGACAAGACATGAGAAGACAAGACAACATGTAAAGACAGGACAACTTTTCAAGACAAGACAACTTGTCAAGACAATACAAGTTAACTTGTAAAGACAAGACAACTTGTCAAGACAAGACAACTTGTCAAGACAATACAAGACAAGACAAGACAGCGCAACACAACACAACACAAGAAAAGACAAGACAAGACAAGACAAGACAAGAAAATTGTCAAGACAAGACACGATAACTTGTGAAAACAAGACAACTTATCAAGACAAGAAAAGACAAGACAAGAGAACTGGTCAATAAAAGACAAGACAAGAAAGATAAGACAACTTGCCAAGACAACACAAGACAACTTGTCAAGACAAGACAAAACAAGACAACTTGTCAAGACAAGACAAGACAATACAAGACAACTTGTCAAGACAAGATAATACAAGACAACTTGTCAAGACAAGACAAGACAACTTGTCAACACAAGACAATTTGTCAAGACAACTTGTCAAGACAAGACAACTTGTCAAGACAAGACAACTTGTCAAGACAAGACAACTTGTCAAGACAAGACAACTTGTCCAGACAAGACAACTTGTCAACACAAGACAAGATAACTTGTCAAGACAAGAAAACTTGTCAAGACAATACAAGACAAGACAAGACAACTTGTCAAGACAGGACAAGACAAGATAAGACAAGACAGGACAAGACAAGACAAGACAAGACAAGACAACACAATACAACACAAGACAACACAAGACAACACAACACAAGACAACACAAGACAAGACAAGAAAGATAAGACAACTTGCCAAGACAAGTCAAGACAACTTGTCAAGACAAGACAAAACAAAACATCTTGTCAAGACAAGACAAGACAACTTGTCAAGACAAGACAAGACAAGACAAGACAGGACAAGACAACTTGTCACGACAAGACAAGACAAGACAAGACAACTTGTCAAGACAAGATAACTTGTCAAGACAAGACAAGACAAGACAAGACAAGACAAGACAAGACAAGACAAGACAAGACAAGACTAGACAACTTGTCAAGACAAGACAAGACAACTTCCCAAGACAAGACAAGACAAGACTTTTCTTGTCAAGACAAGACTTTTCTTGTCAAGACAAGACAAGACAAGACAGGACAAGACAAGACATGACAACTTGTCAAGACAAGAGAAGACAACTTGTCAAGACAAGACAAGACATGACAAGACAAGACAACATGTAAAGACAGGACAACTTGTCAAGACAAGACAACTTGTCAAGACAATACAAGTTAACTTGTAAAGACAAGACAACTTGTCAAGACAAGACAACTTGTCAAGACAATACAAGACAAGACAAGACAACTTGTCAAGACAGGACAAGACAAGACAAGACAAGACAGGACAAGACAACACAAGACAAGACAACACAACACAAGACAACACAAGACAACACAACACAAGACAACACAAGACAAAACAAGAAAGATAAGACAACTTGCTAAGACAAGTCAAGACAACTTGTCAAGACAAGACAAAACAAAACATATTGTCAAGACAAGACAAGACAACTTGTCAAGACAAGACAAGACAAGACAAGACAAGACAAGACAAGACAAGACAAGACAAGACAAGACAAGACAAGACAAGACAAGACAAGACAAGACAGGACAAGACAGGACAAGACAACTTGTCACGACAAGACAAGACAAGACAACTTGTCAAGACAAGACAAGACAACTTGTCAAGACAAGACAAGACAAGACAAGACAAGACAACTTGTCAAGACAAGACAAGACAACTTATCAAGACAAGACAAGACAATACAAGACAAGACTTTTCTTGTCAAGACAAGACAAGACAGGACAAGACAAGACATGACAACTTGTCAAGACAAGACAAGACAACTTGTCAAGACAAGAAAAGACATGACAAGACAAGACAACATGTAAAGACAGGACAACTTGTCAAGACAAGACAACTTGTCAAGACAATACAAGTTAACTTGTAAAGACAAGACAACTTGTCAAGACAAGACAACTTGTCAAGACAATACAAGACAAGACAAGACAACGCAACACAACACAACACAAGAAAAGACAAGACAAGACAAGACAAGAAAATTGTCAAGACAAGACACGATAACTTGTGAAAACAAGACAACTTATCAAGACAAGAAAAGACAAGACAAGACAACTGGTCAATAAAAGACAAGACAAGAAAGATAAGACAACTTGCCAAGACAACACAAGACAACTTGGCAAGACAAGACAAAACAAGACAACTTGTCAAGACAAGACAAGACAATACAAGACAACTTGTCAAGACAAGATAATACAAGACAACTTGTCAAGACAAGACAAGACAACTTGTCAACACAAGACAATTTGTCAAGACAACTTGTCAACACAAGACAACTTGTCAAGACAAGACAACTTGTCAAGACAAGACAACTTGTCAAGACAAGACAACTTGTCAAGACAAGATAAGAAAACTTGACAAGACATGACAAGATAAGACAACACAACACAATACAACACAAGACAACACAAGACAACACAAGACAACATAAGACAAGACAAGACAAGACAAGACAAGACAAGACAAGACAAGACAAGACAACTTGTCCAGACAACGAAAGACAAGACAAGACAAGACAACTGGTAAAGACAAGACAAGACAAGACATCACAACTTGTCAAGACAAGACAAGACAATATAACTTGTCAAGACAAGACAAAACAACTTGTCGACACAAGACAAGACAAGACAACTTGTCTAGACAAGACAAGATAAGACATTTGTCAAGACAAGACAACTTGTCAAGACAAGACAAGACAAGACAACTTGTCAAGACAATACAACTTGTCAAGACAAGACAACTTGTCAAGACAAGACAAGACAAGACAAGAGATTTGTCAAGACAAGACAAGATAACTTGTCAAGTCAAGACAACTTGCCAAGACAAGAGAAGACAACTTGTCAAAACAATACAACTTGTCAAGACAAGACAACTTGTCCAGACAAGACAACTTGTCCAGACAAGACAACTTGTCCAGACAAGACAACTTGTCAAGATAAGACAAGACAAGACAAGACAAGACAACTTGTCAAGACAAGACAACTTGTCAAGACAAGACAACTTGTCAAGACAAGACAAGACAACTTGTCAAGACAAGACAAGACAACTAGTCAAGACAAGGCAAGATAAGACCAGACAAGACAAGACAAGACAATACAATACAAGATAAGACAAGACAGGACAAGACAACTTGTCACGACAAGACAAGACAAGACAACTTGTCAAGACAAGACAACTTCTCAAGACAAGACAAGACATATTGTCAAGACAAGACAAGACAAGACAACTTGTCAAGACAAGACAAGACAAGATAACTTCACAAGACAAGACAACTTGCCAAGACAAGACAAGACAAGACAAGACAATTGTCAAGACAAGACAATTGTCAAGACAAGACAAGACAACTTGTCAAGTCAAGACAACTTGCCAAGACAAGAGAAGACAACTTGTCAAGACAAGATAAGACAAGACAAGACAACTTGTCAAAACAATACAACTTGTCAAGACAAGACAACTTGTCCAGACAAGACAACTTGTCCAGACAAGTCAACTTGTCCAGACAAGACAACTTGTCAAGACAAGACAAGACAGCCTGTCAAGACAAGACAAAACAACTTGTCAAGAAAAGACAGTACAACTTGTCAAGACAAGACAAGACAAGACAAGACAAGACAAGACAAGACAAGACAAGACAACTTCTCAAGACAAGACAAGACCAGACATGACAACTTGTCAAGACAAGACAAGACAATACAACTTGTAAAGACAAGACAAGACAACTTGTCAAGACAAGACAAAACAAAACAACTTGTCAAGACAAGACAAGACAACTTTTCAAGACAAGACAACACAAGACAACTTGTCAAGACAAGGAAAGACAAGATAAGACAAGATAAGACAAGACAACTGGTCAAGACAAGACAAGACAAGACATGACAACTTGTCAACACAAGACAAGACAACTTGACAAGACAATACAAGACAAGACAATTTGTCAAGACAAGACATGACAACTTATCAAGACAAGACAAGACAACTTGTCAAGACTTGACAAGGCAAGACAACTAGTCAAGACAGGACAAGACAAGACAACACAATACAACAAAAGACAACACAAGACAACAAAAGACAACACAAGACAACACAAGTCAACAGAAGACAATACAAGGAAAGACAAGACAAGACAAGAAAGATAAGACAACTTTCCAAGACAAGACAAGACAAGACAACTTGTCAAGACAAGACAAAACAACTTGTCAAAACAAGACAAGACAACTTGTCAAGACAAGACAAGACAAGACAAGACAAGGAAAGACAAGACAAGACAAGACAAGACAACTGGTCAAGACAAGACAAGACAAGACATGACAACTTGTCAAGACAAGACAAGACAATACAACTTGTCAAGACAAGACAAAACAACTTGTCAACGCAAGACAAGACAAGACAAATTGTCAAGACAAGACAAGACAATACAAGACAACTTGTCAAGACAAGATAATACAAGACAACTTGTCAAGACAAGACAAGACAACTTGTCAACACAAGACAATTTGTCAAGACAACTTGTCAAGACAAGACAACTTGTCAAGACAAGACAACTTGTCAAGACAAGACAACTTGTCAAGACAAGACAACTTGTCCAGACAAGACAACTTGTCAAGACAAGACAAGATAACTTGTCAAGACAAGAAAACTTGTCAAGACAATACAAGACAAGACAAGACAACTTGTCAAGACAGGACAAGACAAGATAAGACAAGACAGGACAAGACAAGACAAGACAAGACAAGACAACACAATACAACACAAGACAACACAAGACAACACAACACAAGACAACACAAGACAAGACAAGAAAGATAAGACAACTTGCCAAGACAAGTCAAGACAACTTGTCAAGACAAGACAAAACAAAACATCTTGTCAAGACAAGACAAGACAACTTGTCAAGACAAGACAAGACAAGACAGGACAAGACAGGACAAGACAACTTGTCACGACAAGACAAGACAAAACAAGACAACTTGTCAAGACAAGACAACTTGTCAAGACAAGACAAGACAAGACAAGACAAGACAAGACAAGACAAGACAACTTGTCAAGACAAGACAAGACAACTTGCCAAGACAAGACAAGACAAGACTTTTCTTGTCAAGACAAGACAAGACAAGACAGGACAAGACAAGACATGACAACTTGTCAAGACAAGAGAAGACAACTTGTCAAGACAAGACAAGACATGACAAGACAAGACAACGTGTAAAGACAGGACAACTTGTCAAGACAAGACAACTTGTCAAGACAATACAAGTTAACTTGTAAAGACAAGACAACTTGTCAAGACAAGACAACTTGTCAAGACAAGACAACTTGTCAAGACAATACAAGACAAGACAAGACAACGCAACACAACACAACACAAGAAAAGACAAGACAAGACAAGACAAGAAAATTGTCAAGACAAGACACGATAACTTGTGAAAACAAGACAACTTATCAAGACAAGAAAAGACAAGACAAGAGAACTGGTCAATAAAAGACAAGACAAGAAGGATAAGACAACTTGCCAAGACAACACAAGACAACTTGTCAAGACAAGACAAAACAAGACAACTTGTCAAGACAAGACAAGACAATACAAGACAACTTGTCAAGACAAGACAAGACAACTTGTCAACACAAGACAATTTGTCAAGACAACTTGTCAAGACAAGACAACTTGTCAAGACAAGACAACTTGTCAAGACAAGACAACTTGTCAAGACAAGATAAGACAACTTGACAAGACATGACAAGACAACACAACACAACACAACACAATACAACACAATACAACACAAGACAACACAAGACAACATAAGACAAGACAAGACAAGACAAGACAACCCTCACCAAACTAACATATATGTCAAATATCTGTAAGTATCTGTCACATATCTGTCACAGTACTGCGTGATATCTGTCTGGTGTTTTGGTATATCTGCAAAATATCTGTAGGAAATATGCAGATATTTTACAGATACGTGGATTGTCTGTCAACATATCTGTACCCTGTCTGTATATTGTTTACAGTTACTTGGCAGATATGTTAGAGCCCAGACTATTTTTTCTTCATATAATTTTAGATTACAAATAGTTGTTATGGATTTGTTGTCAATTGCAATACAAAACAATTATCACAAACACAAAGGTCACCTTCTGAATAAGACACCTGGTCAATTTGAAATTAAAGTTCTTAAATAATGGTACATTTTTCAGGTTCCTACCTTACGAAAATGTTCTATAGAATCCAATAGAATATTATGTTGGAAATCTAAATCCAATGGAATATTATGTTGGAATATTCTGTAGTATGACACTAAAGTGTCAATAGAATATTCCATTGGATTTTCTATAGCATATTGGTTTTTCTTCCAACAGAGTATTATCTTAGATTTTCTATGCGACACATTATGGGTGCCAATAGAATATGCTATAGAATATTCTAAATATTCTATAGAATATTCTATTCGAGTTTTTATTCATCTGTATGTTATACCATTGGGCTTCAAATGATTTTTCAAGTTTAGCATTTGTCATATTTAGGTTTTTATTGCAACAGCCAATAGAATATGCTATGGAATTATTTAATAAAACGTTGCGGGATCAAGCGCGGTACGGCAGCTTTATAAACCAGCAAGATACACTACCTGCAAATTCATCGATCTCGTACCCAGGCTCTTCTCCCGGAGGTTGCAAGGAAAAAGCAAAATTATTCCGTATATGGGCATTCCCAGAGGTCTTAGCGAGTTAACGTTAATGCTGCGCCATATTTGAATTCTCTTGTCGCTGAAAGTTGAAACATTTATGGCATGCTGCTTTGTGTCTTGGATTCTTTGTTTGGCAAATTGCTTTGTGAGTTTGTGTTACCAATTCTAAAGAAGTGGCTGATCATCAATCATTCGTTGGTCTTATAAAATACTGGCATACTGGAGTAAATACGGCAGTGATGTTTCAGCAAAGTTTGAAGAACGAAGGTAAGTCCGACTCTGATCTACTAATATATTAATCCTGGTCCTAAACGCATCTGAAAGTTTGAAGCAAATCAAATAGTTGCCTGAACTTCGCTTCTCTATCAAAAACTTTGTATTAGAGGATTCCATTTCATTGTAGTTACTTTTCAATTGAACTGCGGATATAATATCATGTGTCTAATCAAAATAATTTGAGTGATAGAGAAAGCCCATCCTTTACTGGTATTTGATCTCAGGAAACAAAGTGGTATGTTATAGAAACATTTATCAGGAATAGCCGTTTACATAACCTTTCATTTGTTTATGATATGATTAGGTATGAATATAAACAATAAACGAAAGGGAACTTCTAAGGATTTAAATCCTTGCTGAAAAGCACAAATTCAGAGAGTAATGGCATATGTGATATTGGTTTCGTTTTAGAAGTGTTGTTATCATCATTTTTATGTATAAATTTAACTTCCAAACATTTGGCATTATTCAAAAGATTTCTTCATGTGATATTGCATACCGGTTGTCCACTAGTTATAGATTTTTTATTTTTCATGGAATTAAAATACATGTATAACAAGCAAAGTGCCAATTGAATGAGCTCAGACAATACATTGACAAGACATTGTCAAGACATTGTCAAGCTCAAATCCTCACAGGGCTCAAACCTGTAACCTGATGATTGCCTGTGACATGCTCTAATATCAAGACTCTTATGAAGGGTGAAGGTCACAATGATGTACTGGTTTGATTACTATATTCACTGTATATACAACATTCACCATATACCAGTAATGCTTAGGAAACTGTGTGGGATTCATTTTCTGAGGATTTGAGCTTGACGATCATCATGTATTGTAATAATAATCACAATACGGTATATATTTTGAATAACAAGATGGTTAACGTTTAATAAATTACTAGCCTGCTCACAGCCCGACATTTAAGGTCGGGTTTAGAAATGTCGGGCTGTGAGCAGGCTAATAAATTGCTTACTTTGGCTATAGTCTTTAATTTATTATTACGGTAACTGTTATCTGTATTTTAGTCAGGTTGTTTCTTGCTTTTCAAAATATTATAGATGAAGTTGCAATTTTGTCATTCCTGCTTAAACAATACTAAGAGATTTTGGTAAGTTTGACTCAATGTTTAAGTTTATCTTATCTACTAATATTTTTTTAGTATGCTTGTTAAAGAGCATATGTATACCGTCAATTATCTGTATGATATTGATTTTTAAATAATTAAATTTTTTTTTCTCCTGACCAACAAGAATTGAGTGTTCAGTGGATGTACATGGTACACCCGGTACCTGTTAATGTTTAAGTTTGTCAAAGTGTGCACACTCACAAGCATTATTGATCGAGTATTATAATACTACTAGTATTCATGTTGTTTCACCAATTGACTGAATTGAGGCCACCAACTACCATAAATATTAGAATATGAAAGGTACGCTTTAGCTGTCCTAAAATTAACGAGCTGTCTAAAACCCATCCACGTAATAAACATCCCCCCAAAAGCTGTGTTTATGAAGTGGCAGTCCAAAATCAATGATGAAACTCTCCATCCTAGTCTCAGTAGCTCAATGCATGGTTAGAGCATCTCACTAACAATCAGAATTATTATACAATACTCATACAATCTCGATTGTGATTGGCTGAAAAACCAACAGACAATGCTGGATGTCTTGCCTGATGTAAATGTCTTTGCATGGCTTCCAAACGTGAATTCTTGATATCATGCTCAACCTTGTCCAATAATTGTTTATTATAATACCTGTACATTCGAAGTTCATTCTCATTTCTTATTGGTCAACATACTCCAGTGAATTCTCAATGTCCATCGAATACTATACAATTATTGGATGAAGGAGCATGATAAAGAATTATCCAGAGTCCAGACTGAGGTCAACGTTATCTGCCGAAGGCTGAGGCAGATAACATTGACCAAGGTCTGGATAATTCTTGATTTCATACGTAAGCCGAATCCAATAATTGTTCAAAATAGTCTTACTAAAAATATACAAAGTGACAGTCTGGTAGTAATCTACTACAAGCCAATTTTTATATTGTAATTTTCGTGTGCTTTTCCTAGTGATGTCAAATGCGTCCAATAATTTTAATTTTGTACACCCTCATCCAATAATTCACAGTATTCTATGGAAATGACGTCGCGCCTGCCTTGATATCAAGAATTCACCAGACCAAGATCAATGTTATCTGCCAAAGTTGAAGGCGGAAAGAGGTCTGGATAATTCTTGTTATCATGCATAATCCAATATACTAGGCTCTCGGCAATGGCTTCTGTAGCTCAGTGGTCAGAGCACTGCACTAGCATCGCAGGGTCGCGGGTTCAATTCCAGCCGGAAGGCCTTGAAGTTGCATTTTTCGCAACTGGTCCCGGTTTGATCTTAAAATGTATGTATTCCAACACTCGAAATTTTCCTTCACCATAAATCCTTTCAACATGTAGTTTGATCGAGTGAAATGCCAAATATTACCAATTGTATATTATACATGTTTGATCACTATCCGTGATTCAGAATTTATATTCTGTACATATAAATGTTTTATGTGAAAAAAAGTGCAGTCGTATTAAATATATAAATTGGGAGAATGTAATGTTGTGTATAGAGGTAGTTGCATGTATTATATAAATATTTCAGAATTTATATGCATGTTCTGTAATATAATATTTTAGTTGTTATAATACTGGATATTAATAACATTGGTCTAAAATTAATCTTAAATATCTGTGTCAGTGACTTGGAAAAAGTGTGGTATTAACTATATTGCTGGAGAATAATTTTTGAATTTCAATTTTTTTAAGATAGATCCAATATGGAACAGATGGCAAACATTGTTGAAACCATTCTTCAAATAGTAATCAAAAGCTGTCTACAAGATGAAAGGATGATCCAGAAATAATAACATTTATGGCAAAACATAGAAGTAAGATGTACTCTAAATAACAAACTGTGCATGTAGTGTTTAAATTTAATTTGTTGAGAAAATAGGTTTACCATTATTATTTACAGTATTAGTCACTGCACAAATTGACTAACTGAGGGCATGATAACAAAAGTCTATATATTTTTAAATTAAAACTGACCAATCAGTGTTCTCAGTTCTCGTGCTTATAACAAAAGATGACATGGTTTTGACAGGTCGTTTCGTAATCCACTGTTCGAAGCTTAGGAACTAACAAAGTTGATTGTCAGTTCTAATTAAAAAGTATACTATTACTGTTGTAAACAATAGTCTTACAACAACCTGGACGATCAACTTCACAGAAATTACTTCTATTTACTTTATTGATACAATATGTTGTGCTTTGATGTAGAGTTTATAATTTATTTAATTGGCTATCATTGCTAGTTTCTGAATAAATAGTTTCTTTACATGTTCTTGATTAACTTAAAGGTGCAGTCAAGTCCGTTCTGCGCATGTGTGATATTTCAAACGTTGGGGACCCCACATGTAAACAAACTTTAACGGAATAGATTTGCGACAGTTCGAAAGCGAGTATTCGTTAAAGGTGGCGAAGGCATGAGTTGTAGTTTGATATATCAACAACATTTAGGAACCAAACAGCTTCTTATAACATGCTTTTTAGGGGGAAAAGCTCAAGCGTGTGAAAAAAATCTGCAATACTTCATGTTCAATGTTTATATAATGCAATGTAAACAAACGATGTAAACAGAAACGTGAACATGCGCAGAACGGACTTGACAGCACCTTTAACAATATGCTTACTGTAAGTAAGGTAATATAGAATCAACGTCATGTATGTCAACAAAGCCGTTTTCTTAAATACCTGTGTCTTTGCTTGACATTGTTACAATTGTTACAATTAAAAAATATAGTTATTTATTCTGATTTTAGTCGTCATTTTTGTATATTTTGTTGTAAATTTATTGGGAAAGCCTCAAGTAACACTGACAATATGTGATATTTTTAAAAATATTAAGAATTTCAGTTTATTTATTTTAATGTAAATTAATTAAATATATGTAAGTGCCTATATTGAAAGGCCTGTTCACATGGTCCAATTAGTCAAGTTTAATTATCCTGATGTATCTGATTTACTTTGTATAATTATGAACATACAAAAATTAGTCAGTTATTCTTGTCGATAGATCATACGCATCAGGAGAAGAATCTGATCAGTTGTCTATTATATATTTACTATTTCATCTTTAAATGGAGAATGTAGTTGTGATTCGTCAATAAATACATTGGTATACATAAATAGATTTTGGTTTGGGTTACTAGCTATTAATTTTTTATGATGTGTATTAAACATGACAGATTTGTATTACCAGCTTTTAAACAGTATCTGTCACATATCTGTGACAGATATATCTGTTGCAGAGATGTTGCAGATATCTGTCACATATCTGTGACAGATATGTTTAGGTGGCCAAATTCCTATATGTTACAGATATGTAACAGATAGTTTCCTGCATATATGTTACATATGTTATGCAGTGCTGTTGCATATATCTGCAGCGTATCTGTCCGTTTGGTGAGGGAAGACAAGACAAGACAAGACAACTTGTCAAGACAACGAAAGACAAGACAAGACAACTGGTAAAGACAAGACAAAACAAGACATCACAACTTGTCAAGACAAGACAAGACAATATAACTTGTCAAGACAAGACAAAACAACTTGTCGACACAAGACAAGACAAGACAACTTGTCTAGACAAGACAAGATAATACATTTGTCAAGACAAGACAACTTGTCAAGACAAGACAAGACAAGACAACTTGTCAAGACAATACAACTTGTCAAGACAAGACAACTTGTCAAGACAAGACAAGACAAGACAAGACAAGACAAGACAAGAGATTTATCAAGACAAGACAAGATAACTTGTCAAGTCAAGACAACTTGCCAAGACAAGAGAAGACAACTTGTCAAAACAATACAACTTGTCAAGACAAGACAACTTGTCCAGACAAGACAACTTCTCCAGACAAGACAACTTGTCCAGACAAGACAACTTGTCCAGACAAGACAACTTGTCAAGATAAGACAAGACAAGACAAGACAACTTGTCAAGACAAGACAACTTGTCAAGACAAGACAACTTGTCAAGACAAGACAACTTGTCAAGACAAGACAAGACAACTTGTCAAGACAAGACAAGACAACTAGTCAAGACAAGGCAAGATAAGACCAGACAAGACAAGACAGGACAATACAATACAAGATAAGACAAGACTGGACTGGACAAGACAGGACAAGACAACTTGTCACGACAAGACAAGACAAGACAACTTGTCAAGACAAGACAACTTCTCAAGACAAGACAAGACATATTGTCAAGACAAGACAAGACAAGACAACTTGTCAAGACAAGACAAGATAACTTCACAAGACAAGACAACTTCCCAAGACAAGACAAGACAAGACAAGACAAGACAATTGTCAAGACAAGACAATTGTCAAGACAAGACAAGACAACTTGTCAAGTCAAGACAACTTGCCAAGACAAGAGAAGACAACTTGTCAAGACAAGACAAGACAAGACAACTTGTCAAAACAATACAACTTGTCAAGACAAGACAACTTGTCACGACAAGACAAGACAAGACAACTTGTCAAGACAAGACAACTTCTCAAGACAAGACAAGACATATTGTCAAGACAAGACAAGACAAGACAACTTGTCAAGACAAGACAAGACAAGATAACTTCACAAGACAAGACAACTTGCCAAGACAAGACAAGACAAGACAAGACAAGACAATTGTCAAGACAAGACAATTGTCAAGACAAGACAAGACAACTTGTCAAGTCAAGACAACTTGCCAAGACAAGAGAAGACAACTTGTCAAGACAAGACAAGACAAGACAACTTGTCAAAACAATACAACTTGTCAAGACAAGACAACTTGTCCAGACAAGACAACTTGTCCAGACAAGACAACTTGTCAAGACAAGAAAGATAAGACAACTTTCCAAGACAAGACAAGACTTGTCTTGTCAAGACAAGACAAGACAAGACAAGACAAGACAGGACTGGACAAGACAAGACAAGACAAGACAAGAAAGATAAGACAACTTGCCAAGACAAGACAAGACAGCTTGTCAAGACAAGACAAAACAACTTGTCAAGAAAAGACAGAACAACTTGTCAAGACAAGACAAGACAAGACAAGACAATACAAGACAAGACAAGACAAGACCAGACATGACAACTTGTCAAGACAAGACAAGACAATACAACTTGTAAAGAAAAGACAAGACAACTTGTCAAGACAAGACAAAACAAAACAACTTGTCAAGACAAGACAAGACAACTTTTCAAGACAAGACAACACAAGACAACTTGTCAAGACAAGGAAAGACAAGATAAGACAAGATAAGACAAGACAAGACAACTGGTCAAGACAAGACAAGACAAGACATGACAACTTGTCAACACAAGACAAGACAACTTGTCAAGACAAGACAAGACAAGACAAGACAATTGTCAAGACAAGACAATTGTCAAGACAAGACAAGACAACTTGTCAAGTCAAGACAACTTGCCAAGACAAGAGAAGACTACTTGTCAAGACAAGACAAGACAAGACAACTTGTCAAAACAATACAACTTGTCAAGACAAGACAACTTGTCCAGACAAGACAACTTGTCAAGACAAGAAAGATAAGACAACTTTCCAAGACAAGACAAGACAAGACTTGTCTTGTCAAGACAAGACAAGACAAGACAAGACAGGACTGGACAAGACAAGACAAGACAAGAAAGATAAGACAACTTGCCAAGACAAGACAAGACAGCTTGTCAAGACAAGACAAAACAACTTGTCAAGACAAGACAGTACAACTTGTCAAGACAAGACAAGACAAGACAAGACAAGACAAGACAACTTGTCAAGACAAGACAAGACCAGACATGACAACTTGTCAAGACAAGACAAGACAATACAACTTGTAAAGACAAGACAAGACAACTTGTCAAGACAAGACAAAACAAAACAACTTGTCAAGACAAGACAAGACAACTTTTCAAGACAAGACAACACAAGACAACTTGTCAAGACAAGGAAAGACAAGATAAGACAAGATAAGACAAGACAAGACAACTGGTCAAGACAAGACAAGACAAGACATGACAACTTGTCAACACAAGACAAGACAACTTGTCAAGACAAGACAAGACAATTTTTCAAGACAGGACAAGACAAGACAACACAATACAACAAAAGACAACACAAGACAACAAAAGACAACACAATACAACACAAGTCAACAGAAGACAATACAAGGAAAAAAAAGGCAAGACTAGAAAGATAAGACAACTTTCCAAGACAAGACAAGACAACTTGTCAAGACAAGACAAAACAACTTGTCAAAACAAGACAAGACAACTTGTCAAGACAAGACAAGACAAGACAAGACAAGGAAAGACAAGACAAGACAAGACAAGACAACTGGTCAAGACAAGACAAGACAAGACATGACAACTTGTCAAGACAAGACAAGACAATACAACTTGTCAAGACAATACAACTTGTCAAGACAAGACAAAACAACTTGTCAACGCAAGACAAGACAAGACAAATTGTCTAGACAAGACAAGACAAGATAACTTCTCAAGACAAGACAAATTGTCAAGACAAGACAAGACAATTGTCAAGACAAGACAAGACAACTTGTCAAGACAAGAGAAGACAACTTGTCAAGACAAGACAAGACAACTTGTCAAAACAATACAATACAAGACAAGACAAGACAAGACAAGAACGTTGTCAAGACAAGACAAGACAACTTGTCAAAATAAGAAAACTTGTCACGACAAGAAAAGACAAGACAAGACAACTTGTCCAGACAAGACAACTTCAAGATAAGACAAGACAAGACAACTTGTCAAGACAAAAAAAGACAAGACAAGACAAGACAAGACAGTACAAGACAGGACAAGACAACTTGTCACGACAAGACAACTTGTCAAGACAAGACAACTTGTCAAGACAAGACAACTTTTCAAGACAAGACAAGACAACTTGTCAAGACAAGACAAGATAAGACAACTTGTCAAGACAAGACAAGACAACTTGCCAAGACAAGTCAAGACAAGACTTGTCTTGTCAAGACAAGACAAGACAAGACAGGACAAGACAAGACATGACAACTTGTCAAGACAAGACAAGACAACTTGTCAAGACAAGACAAGACATGACAAGACAAGACAACATGTAAAGACAAGAAACTTGACAAGACAAGACATATTGTCAAGACAACACAAGACAAGACAACTTGTCAAGACAAGACAAGACAAGATAACTTCACAAGACAAGACAACTTGCCAAGACAAGACAAGACAAGACAATTGTCAAGACAAGACAATTGTCAAGACAAGACAAGACAAGACAACTTGTCAAGTCAAGACAACTTGCCAAGACAAGAGAAGACAACTTGTCAACACAAGACAAGACAAGACAACTTGTCAAAACAATACAACTTGTCAAGACAAGACAACTTGTCCAGACAAGACAACTTGTCCAGACAAGACAACATGTCCAGACAAGACAACTTGTCAAGAGAAGACAAGACAAGACAACTTTCCAAGACAAGACAAGACAAGACTTGTCTTGTCAAGACAAGACAAGACAAGACAAGACAGGACTGGACAAGACAAGACAAGACAAGAAAGATAAGACAACTTGCCAAGACAAGACAAGACAGCTTGTCAAGACAATACAAAACAACTTGTCAAGACAAGACAGTAGAACTTGTCAAGACAAGACAAGACAAGACAAGACAAGACAACTTGTCAAGACAAGACAAGACCAGACATGACAACTTGTCAAGACAAGACAAGACAATACAACTTGTAAAGACAAGACAAGACAACTTGTCAAGGCAAGACAAAACAAAACAACTTGTCAAGACAAGACAAGACAACTTGTGAAGACAAGACAACACAAGACAACTTGTCAAGACAAGGAAAGACAAGATAAGACAAGATAAGACAAGACAAGACAACTGGTCAAGACAAGACAAGACAAGACAAGACATGACAACTTGTCAACACAAGACAAGACAACTTGTCAAGACAAGACAAGACAAGACAATTTGTCAAGACAAGACAAGACATGACAACTTATCAAGACAAGACAAGACAACTTGTCAAGACAAGACAAGGCAAGACAACTTGTCAAGACAGGACAAGACAAGACAACACAATACAACAAAAGACAACACAAGACAACAAAAGACAACACAAGACAAAACAAGTCAACAGAAGACAATACAAGGAAAGACAAGACAAGACAAGACAAGACAACTGTTCAAGACAAGACAAGACAAGACACGACAACTTGTCAAGACAAGACAAGACAATACAACTTGTCAAGACAAGGCAAAACAACTTGTCAACACAAGACAAGACAAGACAAATTGTCTAGACAAGACAAGAGAAGATATGACAAGACAAGACAACATGTAAAGACAAGAAACTTGTCAAGACAAGACTACTTGTCATGACAATACAAGTTAACTTGTAAAGACAAGACAACTTGTCAAGACAAGACAACTTGTCAAGACAAGACAACTTGTCAAGACAATACAAGACAAGACAAGACAACACAACACAACACAACACAAGAAAAGACAAGACAAGACAAGAAAATTGTCAAGACAAGACACGATAACTTGTCAAAACAAGACAACTTATCAAGACAAGAAAAGACAAGACAAGATAACTGGTCAAGAAAAGTCAAGACAAGAAAGATAAGACAACTTGCCAAGACAACACAAGACAACTTGTCAAGTCAAGACAAAACAAAACAACTTGTCAAGACAAGACAAGACAACTTGTCAAGACAAGACAAGACAATACAAGACAACTTGTCAAGACAAGACAATACAAGACAACTTGTCAAGACAATACAAGACAACTTGTCAACACAAGACAATTTGTCAAGACAACTTGTCAAGACAAGACAACTTGTCAAGACAAGACAACTTGTCAAGACAAGACAACTTGTCAAGACAAGACAACTTGTCAAGACAAGACTACTTGTCAAGACAAGACAAGACAACTTG
Organism: Chrysogorgia sp. JL179-B06; assembly: GCA_035772405.1. Taxonomy (NCBI): domain Eukaryota; kingdom Metazoa; phylum Cnidaria; class Anthozoa; order Scleralcyonacea; family Chrysogorgiidae; genus Chrysogorgia; species Chrysogorgia sp. JL179-B06. The sequence goes on along the minus strand of JAYKKM010000129.1, from coordinate 89,125 downwards.
ACAAGACATGACAAGACAGGACAACTTGTCAAGACAAAACAACTTGTCAAGACAAGACAAGACAGGACAATTGTCAAGACAACTTGTCAAGACAAGACAAAACAAGACAAGTCAACTTGTCAAGACAAGACAATTCAACTTGTCAAGACAAGACAACTTGTCAAGACAAGACAAGTCAAATTGTCAAGACAAGTCAAATTGTCAAGACAAGAGAAGACAAGACAACTTGTCAAAACAATACAAGACCACTTGTCAAGACAAGAAAAGACAATACAACTTGTCAAGACAAGGCAAGACAAGACCAGACAAGACAAGACAAGACCAGACAAGATAAGACAAGACAAGACAAGACAATACAAGACAGGACAAGATAACTTGTCACGACAAGACAAGACAAGGCAAGATAAGACAATTTGTCAAAACAAGACAAGATAACTTGTCAAGACAAGACAAGACAAGACAACTTGAAAGACAAGACAAGACAAGACAACACAACACAACACAAGACAACACAATACAACACAATACAACACAACACAACACAAGACAACACAAGACAACACAACTTGCCAAGACAAGACAAGACAACTTGTCAAGACAAGACAAAACAACTTGTCAAGACAACGAAAGACAAGACAAAACATGACAACTTGTCAAGACAAGAATAGACAATACAAGACATCTTGTCAAGACAAGACAAAACAAAACAAAACAAGACAACTTGTCAAGACAAGACAAGACAATTTGTTAAGGCAAGACAATACAAGACAACTTGTCAAGACAAGACAAGCCAACTTGTCAATACAAGACAATATAAGACAAGACAAACGAACTTGTCAAGACAAGACAACTTGTCAAGACAAGACAACTTGTCAAGACAACTTGTCAAGACAACTTGTCAAGACAACTTGTCAAGACAACTTGTCATGACAACTTGTCAAGACAACTTGTCAAGACAACTTGTCAAGACAACTTGTCAAGACAACTTGTCAAGACAACTTGTCCAGACAACTTGTCAAGACAACTTGTCAAGACAAGAAAAGACAAGACAACTTGTCAAGACAAGACAACTTGTCAAGACCAGACAAGACCAGACAAGACAAGACAAGACCAGACAAGACAAGACAAGACAAGACAATACCGGACAAGACAACTTGTCACGACAAGACAAGACAAGACAATACAAGACAAGATAAGACAACTTGTCAAGACAAGACAAGACAAGACAACTTGTCAAGACAAGACAAGACAAGAAAACTTGCCAAGACAAGACAAGACAAGACAAGACAAGACAAGACAAGACAACACAACACAACACAACACAAGACAACACAATACAACACAAGACAACACAAGACAACACAAGACAACACAATACAAGACAAGACAAGACAACTTGCCAAGACAAGACAAGACAACTTGTCAAGACAAGGAAAGACAAGACAAGACAAAACAAAACAAGACAACTGGTCAAGACAAGACAATACAAGACAACTTGTCAAGACAAGACAAGACAACTTGTCAACACAAGACAATTAGTCAAGACAACTTGTCAAGACAAGACAACTTGTCAAGACAAGACAACTTGTCAAGACCAGACAAGACCAGACAAGACAAGACAAGACCAGACAAGACAACTTGTCAAGACCAGACAAGACCAGACAAGACAAGACAAGACAACTTGTCACGACAAGACAAGACAAGACAAGACAAGACCGGACAACTTGTCAAGACAAGACAAGACAAGAAAACTTGTCAAGACAAGACAAGACAAGACAACTTGTCAAGACAAGACAAGACAAGAAAACTTGCCAAGACAAGACAAGACAACACAACACAACACAACACAACACAACACAAGACAACACAATACAACACAAGACAACACAAGACAACACAAGACAACACAATACAAGACAAGACAAGACAACTTGCCAAGACAAGACAAGACAACTTGTCAAGACAAGGAAAGACAAGACAAGACAAAACAAGACAACTGGTCAAGACAAGACAATACAAGACAACTTGTCAAGACAAGACAAGACAACTTGTCAACACAAGACAATTTGTCAAGACAACTTGTCAAGACAAGACAACTTGTCAAGACAAGACAAATTGTCAAGACAAGACAACTTGTCAAGACAAGACAAGACAACTTGACAAGACATGACAAGACAAGACAACTTGTCAAGACAAAACAACTTGTCAAGACAAGACAAAACAAGACAAGTCAACTTGTCAAGACAAGACAAGGCAACTTGTCAAGACAAGACAACTTGTCAAGACAAGACAAGTCAAATTGTCAAGACAAGTCAAATTGTCAAGACAAGAGAAGACAAGACAACTTGTCAAAACAAGACAAGACCACTTGTCAAGACAAGAAAAGACAAGACAACTTGTCAAGACAAGGCAAGACAAGACCAGACAAGACAAGACAAGACCAGACAAGATAAGACAAGTCAAGACAAGACAATACAAGACAGGACAAGACAACTTGTCACGACAAGACAAGGCAAGATAAGACAATTTGTCAAGACAAGACAAGACAAGATAACTTGTCAAAACAAGACAAGACAACTTGTCAAGACAAGACAAGACAAGACAAGACAAGACAACTTGCCAAGATAAGACAACACAAGACAACACAACACAACACAATACAACACAATACAACACAATACAACACAAGACAACACAAGACAACACAAGGCAACACAAGACAACACAAGACAGCACAAGACAACACAACTTGCCAAGACAAAACAAGACAACTTGTGAAGACAAGACAAAACAACTTGTCAAGACAAGGAAAGACAAGACAACACAAGACAACTTGTCAAGACAAGACAAGACATGACAACTTGTCAATACAAGACAAGACAAGACAACTTGTCAAGACAAGACAAGGCAAGACAACTTGGCAATACAAGACAATACAAGACAACTTGTCAAGACAAGACAAGGCAAGACAACTTGTCAAGACAAGACAAGCTAACTTGTCAAGACAAGACAAATTGTCAAGACAATACAAGACAAGACAACACAACACAACACAACACAACACAACACAACACGACACAACACAACACAAGAAAATATTCAAGACAATACACGACAACTTGTCAAAACAAGACAACTTGTCAAGACAAGAAAAGACAATACAAGACAACTTGTCAAGACAAGACAAAACAAAACAAGACAACTTGTCAAGACAAGACAAGACAATTTTTTAAGGAAAGACAATACAAGACAACTTGTCAAGACAAGACAAGACAACTTGTCAACACAAGACAATATAAGACAAGACAAACGAACTTGTCAAGACAAGACAACTTGTCAAGACAAGACAACTTGTCAAGACAACTTGTCAAGACAACTTGTCATGACAACTTGTCAAGACAACTTGTCAAGACAATTTGTCAAGACAACTTGTCAAGACAAGACAACTTGTCAAGACAACACAACTTGTCAAGACAAGACAACTTGACAAGACATGACAAGACAAGACAACTTGTCAAGACAAAACAACTTGTCAAGACAAGACAAAACAAGACAAGTCAACTTGTCAAGACAAGACAAGGCAACTTGTCAAGACAAGACAACTGGTCAAGACAAGACAAGTCAAATTGTCAAGACAAGTCAAATTGTCAAGACAAGAGAAGACAAGACAACTTGTCAAAACAAGACAAGACCACTTGTCAAGACAAGAAAAGACAAGACAACTTGTCAAGACAAGGCAAGACAAGACCAGACAAGACAAGACAAAACCAGACAAGATAAGACAAGACAAGACAAGACAAGACAATACAAGACAGGACAAGACAACTTGTCACGACAAGACAAGGCAAGATAAGACAATTTGTCAAGACAAGACAAGGCAAGATAACTTGTCAAAACAAGACAAGACAACTTGTCAAGACAAGACAAGACAAGACAACTTGCCAAGACAAGACAACACAAGACAACACAACACAACACAACACAATACAACACAAGACAACACAAGACAACACAAGGCAACACAAGACAACACAAGACAGCACAAGACAACACAAGACAACACAACTTGCCAAGACAAGACAAGATAACTTGTCAAGACAAGACAAAACAACTTGTCAAGACAAGGAAAGACAAGACAACACAAGACAACTTGTCAAGACAAGACAAGACATGACAACTTGTCAATACAAGACAAGACAAGACCACTTGTCAAGACAAGACAAGGCAAGACAACTTGGCAATACAAGACAATACAAGACAACTTGTCAAGACAAGACAAGGCAAGACAAGTTGTCAAGACAAGACAAGCTAACTTGTCAAGACAAGACAAATTGTCAAGACAATATAAGACAAGACAAGACAACACAACACAACACGACACAACACAACACAACACAAGAAAATATTCAAGACAATACACGACAACTTGTCAAAACAAGACAACTTGTCAAGACAAGAAAAGACAATACAAGACAACTTGTCAAGACAAGACAAAACAAAACAAAACAAGACAACTTGTCAAGACAAGACAAGACAATTTTTTAAGGAAAGACAATACAAGACAACTTATCAAGACAAGACAAGACAACATGTCAACACAAGACAATATAAGACAAGACAAACGAACTTGTCAAGACAAGACAACTTGACAAGACAAGACAAGACAAGACAACTTGTCAAGACAAGACAACTTGTCAAGACCAGACAAGACCAGACAAGACAAGACAAGACCAGACAAGACAAGACAAGACAAGACAGGACAAGACAACTTGTCACGACAAGACAAGACAAGACAAGACAATACAAGACAAGATAAGACAACTTGTCAAGACAAGACAAGACAAGACAACTTGTCAGACAAGACAAGACAAGAAAACTTGTTAAGACAAGATAAGACAAGACAAGACAAGACAACTTGCCAAGACAAGACAAGACAACTTGTCAAGACAAGGAAAGACAAGACAACACAAGACAACCATGACAACTTTTCAAGACAAGACGAGACAACTTGTCAAGAAAGACAAGACAAGACAACTTGTCAAGACAAGACAAGACATGACAACTTGTCAATACAAGACAAGACAAGACAACTTGTCAAGACAAGACAAGGCAAGACAACTTGTCAATACAAGACAACACAAGACAACTTGCCAAGACAAGACAAGGCAAGACAACTTGTCAAGACAAGACAAGTTAACTTGTCAAGACAACACAACTTTCAAGACAATACAAGACAACACAACACAACACAACACAACACAACACAAGAAAATATTCAAGACAAGACACGACAACTTATCAAAACAAGACAACTTGTCAAGACTAGAAAAGACAAGACAAGACAACTTGTCAAGACAAGACAAGACAATAGAACTTGTTAAGACAAAACAAGACAATACAACTTGTCAAGACAAGACAAGACAACTTGTCAACACAAGACAAGACAAGACAACTTGTCAAGACAAGACTGGACAAGACAACTTGTCAAGACAAGACAACTTGTCAAGACAAGACAAGACAAGATAACTTGTCAAGACAAGACAACTTGTCAAGACAATACAAGACAATTGTCAAGACAAGACAAGACAAGACAAGACTACTTGTCAAGACAATACAAGACAAGACAAGACAAGATAATTGTCAAGACAAGACAAGACAAGACAACTTGTCAAAACAATACAACTTGTAAAGACAAGAAAAGACAAGACAAGACAACTTGTCAAGACAAGACAAAACAAAACAAAACAAGACAACTTGTCAAGACAATACAAGACAATTTGTTAAGACAAGACAATACAAGACAACTTGTCAAGACAAGACAAGACAACTTGTCAACACAAGACAATATAAGACAAGACAAACCAACTTCTCAAGACAAGACAACTTTTCAAGACAAGACAACTTGTCAAGACAACTTGTCAAGACAACTTGTCAAGACAACTTGTCAAGACAAGACAACTTGACAAGACAAGACAACTTGACAAGACAAGACAAGACAAGACAAGACAAGACAACTTGTCAAGACAAGACAACTTGTCAAGACCAGACAAGACCAGACAAGACAAGACAAGACCAGACAAGACAACTTGTCACGACAAGACAATACAAGACAATACAAGACAAGATAAGACAACTTGTCAAGACAAGACAAGACAACTTGTCAAGACAAGACAAGACAAGAAAACTTGCCAAGACAAGACAAGACAAGACAAGACAACACAACACAACACAAGACAACACAATACAACACAAGACAACACAAGACAACACAAGACAAGACAAGACAAGACAAGACAAGGCAACTTGCCAATACAAGACAAGACTAACAAGGTAAGCTTTTGACACCATAGACCACGACATTTTGTTTGCTAAATTGGAGCACTACGGTATCTGTGGTATAGCTCTGAAGTGGATCAAAAGTTATTTCTTACACCGTAAACAATTTGTCCAATTTAATCAAACTTGCTCCTCCGAGCAAATAATAAAATGTGGTGTTCCTCAAGGGTCTATTTTAGGTCCTTTGTTCTTTATCCTATACATAAATGATCTTCCTAATGCCTCTAAACTGACAGAAACCTTGATTTTTGCAGACGATACTAGTATTTTCTATTCACATTCTGATCCAGATTATCTAGAGTCTATAATAAATGAAGAATTGAAAAATTTTGATGTTTGGATGAAAAGCAACAAACTTTCAGTTAATATTAAAAAAACAAATTACATTATTTTCAAATCAAATCAGAAGAAAATTACGAACAGCTTTTCTCTTTGCTTTGGTAATGAAATACTTAAACAAGAGAGAGTTTCAAAATTTTATAGGAGTATATATAGACGAACATCTAACTTGGAAAGACCACATAAGTTATGTGTGTAAAAAGATCTCTAAATCTGTTGGTATATTGCACAGGTCACGCTTTTATTTGTCATCTAAAACTAAATTATCTCTATATTACACTCTTATTTATCCATACATTACCTATTGTAATTTAGCTTGGTCATCTACATATGTAACAAATCTAAATAGAATATTTTACTTACAAAAGCGTGCTGTGCGAGTTATAACTAATGCAGATTTTCGTGCTCATTCTGATCCTCTATTCTCACAATTAGGTATACTAGAAGTTTTTAAAGTCAATTCACTTTATGTAGCTAGGTTTATGTTTTGTTATAAAAATCAAATGTTGCCTTTGATTCTCCTCAACCTATTTATAACCAGCAACCAAGTGCATAACTATAATACCAGATCGGCAGCTAATTATCGTCCACATACATGTCGCACCAATCTGAAACAATTTACAATTCTTTACCAAGGTCCTAAGCTTTGGAATGCTCTACCATCACATATAAAAGATTCATCCAGTCTTTCTATTTTTAAGAAACATATGATAGAATTTCTGTTAAGATAAATTTTACGCCGCACATATAAAACGCTTAATTAAGTAAAATATTGCATTTATGCATACACTGCAAATTTCAGGGAATCGACACAGCTCCAGAGGAGTTATTCTGTCCCAAAATAATGGTGACGGAATGGCGCTTTTGGGGTGTGATCGACTCCTTGAAATTTGCAGTGTGAGGTGACTTCACTAGATAAGCCTAGTGGTTTCATGAGGTCTCCTCGCCATCTGTATTGACAGCTTGTATATACATATAATTACTGTATATTTAATGGCAAATAAATTCAATTCAATTCAATTCAAGACAACTTGTCAAGACAAGGAAAGAAAAGACAAGACAAAACAAGACAACTGGTCAAGACAAGACAAGACAAGACAACTGGTCAAGACAAGACAAGACAAGACAACTTGTCAAGACAAGACAAGACAACTTGTCAACACAAGACAAGACAGGACAACTTGTCTAGACAAGACAACACAAGACAACTTGCCAAGACAAGACAAGACAAGACAACTTGCCAAGACAAGACATCTTGCCAAGACAAGACAAGACAAGACAAGACAACTTGTCAAGACAAGACAAAATAAACAACTTGTCAAGACAAGACATGACAACTTGTCAAGACAAAACAAGACAAGACAAGACAAGACAACTTGTCAAGACAAGGCAAGACAAGACAAGACAACTTGTCAAGACAAGACAAGACAACTTGTAAAAGACAACTTCTCAAGACAAGACAAGACAACTTGTTAAGACAAGACAATACAAGACAACTTGTCAAGACAAGACAACTTGTCAAGACAAGACAACTTGTCAAGACAAGACAAGACAAGACAAGACAAGACAACTTGTCAAGACAATACAAGACAAGACAAGACAAGTGTCATGACAAGACAAGACAAGACAACTTGTCAAGACAAGACAACTTGTCAAGACAAGACAAGACAACTTGTCAAGACAAGACAAGACAACTTGTCAAGACAAGACAAGACAAGACAACTTGTCAAGACAAGACAAGACAAGACAAGACAAGAAAACTTGTCAAGACAAGACAACTTGCCAAGACAATACAAGACAAGACAAGACAAGACAAGAACATTTTCAAGACAAGACAACTTGTCAAAACAAGACAAGACAAGACAGGACAAGACAACTTGTCAATACAAGACAAGACAACTTGTCAAGACAAGACAATACAACTTGTCAAGACAAGACAAGACAACTTGTCAAGACAACACAAGACAAGACAACTTGTCGAGACAAGACAACTTGTCAAGACAAGACAAGACAACTTGTCAAGACAAGACAACTTGTCCAGACAAGACAACTTGTCAAGACAAGACAAGATAACTTGTCAAGACAAGACAACTTGTCAAGACAATACAAGACAAGACAAGACAACTTGTCAAGACAGGACAAGACAACACAAGACAGGACAAGCCAAGACAAGACAAGACAGCACAATACAACACAAGACAACACAAGACAACACAACACAAGACAACACAAGACAAGACAAGAAAGATAAGACAACTTGCCAAGACAAGACAAGACAACTTGTCAAGACAAGACAAAACAAAACATCTTGTCAAGACAAGACAAGACAACTTGTCAAGACAAGACAAGACAAGACAAGATAAGACAAGACAAGACAACTGGTCAAGACCAGACAAGACAAGACAAGACATGACAACTTGTCAAGACAAGACAAGACAACTTGTCAAGACAAGACAAGACAACTTGTCAAGACAAGACAAGACAATTTGTCAAGACAAGACAAGACATGACAACTTATCAAGACAAGACAAGACAAGACAAGACAAGACAACTTGTCAAGACAAGAAAAGGCAAGACAACTTGTCAAGACAAGACAAGTTAACTTGTAAAGACACGACAACTTGTCAAGACAAGACAAGACAAGACAACTTGTCAAGACAAGACAAGACAACTTGTCAAGACAAGACAAGTTGTCCAGACAAGACAACTTGTCAAGACAAGACAAGATAACTTGTCAAGACAAGACAACTTGTCAAGACAATACAAGACAAGACAAGACAACTTGTCAAGACAGGACAAGACAAGACAACACAGGAAAAGACAAGACAAGACAAGACAGCACAATACAACACAAGACAACACAAGACAACACAGCACAAGACAACACAAGACAAGATAAGAAAGATAAGACAACTTGCCAAGACAAGACAAGACAACTTGTCAAGACAAGACAAAACAAAACATCTTGTCAAGACAAGACAAGACTACTTGTCAAGACAAGACAAGACAAGACAAGACAAGACAAGATAAGACAAGACAAGACAACTGGTCAAGACCAGACAAGACAAGACATGACAACTTGTCAAGACAAGACAAGACAACTTGTCAAGACAAGACAAGACAACTTGTCAAGACAAGACAAGACAATTTGTCAAGACAAGACAAGACATGACAACTTATCACGACAAGACAAGACAAGACAAGACAACTTGTCAAGATAAGAAAAGGCAAGACAACTTGTCAAGACAAGACAAGTTAACTTGTAAAGACACGACAACTTGTCAAGACAAGACAAGACAAGACAACTTGTGAAAACAAGACACGACAACTTGTCAAAACAAGACAACTTGTCAAGACAAGACAAGATAAGACAACACAACTAGTCAAGACAACACAAGACAACCTGTTAAGACAAGACAAGACAATACAACTTGTCAAGACAAGACGAGACAAGACAACTTGTCAAGACAAGACAAGACAACTTGTCAAGACAAGACAAGACAACTTGTCAAGACAAGACAAGACAAGATAACTTGTCAAGACAAGACAAGACAAGATAACTTGTCAAGACAAGACAACTTGTCAAGACAAGAGAAGACAACTTGTCAAGACAGGTCAAGACAAGGCAAGACAAGACAAAACAACTTGTCAAGACAAGACAAGACAAGACAAGACAAGACAAGACAAGACAACTTGTCAAAACAAGTAAAGACAACTTGTCAAGACAAGACAAGACAACTTGTCAAGACAAGACAAGACAATTTTTTAAGGAAAGACAATACAAGACAACTTGTCAAGACAAGACAAGACAACTTGTCAACACAAGACAATATAAGACAAGACAAACGAACTTGTCAAGACAAGACAACTTGTCAAGACAAGACAACTTGTCAAGACAACTTGTCAAGACAACTTGTCATGACAACTTGTCAAGACAACTTGTCAAGACAATTTGTCAAGACAACTTGTCAAGACAAGACAACTTGTCAAGACAAAACAACTTGTCAAGACAAGACAACTTGACAAGACATGACAAGACAAGACAACTTGTCAAGACAAAACAACTTGTCAAGACAAGACAAAACAAGACAAGTCAACTTGTCAAGACAAGACAAGGCAACTTGTCAAGACAAGACAACTGGTCAAGACAAGACAAGTCAAATTGTCAAGACAAGTCAAATTGTCAAGACAAGAGAAGACAAGACAACTTGTCAAAACAAGACAAGACCACTTGTCAAGACAAGAAAAGACAAGACAACTTGTCAAGACAAGGCAAGACAAGACCAGACAAGACAAGACAAGACCAGACAAGATAAGACAAGACAAGACAAGACAATACAAGACAGGACAAGACAACTTGTCACGACAAGACAAGGCAAGATAAGACAATTTGTCAAGACTAGACAAGACAATATAACTTGTCAAAACAAGACAAGACAACTTGTCAAGACAAGACAAGACAAGACAACTTGCCAAGACAAGACAACACAAGACAACACAACACAACACAACACAATACAACACAAGACAACACAAGACAACACAAGGCAACACAAGACAACACAAGACAGCACAAGACAACACAAGACAACACAACTTGCCAAGACAAGACAAGACAACTTGTCAAGACAAGACAAAACAACTTGTCAAGACAAGGAAAGACAAGACAACACAAGACAACTTGTCAAGACAAGACAAGACATGACAACTTGTCAATACAAGACAAGACAAGACCACTTGTCAAGACAAGACAAGGCAAGACAACTTGGCAATACAAGACAATACAAGACAACTTGTCAAGACAAGACAAGGCAAGACAACTTGTCAAGACAAGACAAGCTAACTTGTCAAGACAAGACAAATTGTCAAGACAATATAAGACAAGACAAGACAACACAACACAACACAACACGACACAACACAACACAACACAAGAAAATATTCAAGACAATACACGACAACTTGTCAAAACAAGACAACTTGTCAAGACAAGAAAAGACAATACAAGACAACTTGTCAAGACAAGACAAAACAAAACAAAACAAGACAACTTGTCAAGACAAGACAAGACAATTTTTTAAGGAAAGACAATACAAGACAACTTGTCAAGACAAGACAAGACAACATGTCAACACAAGACAATATAAGACAAGACAAACGAACTTGTCAAGACAAGACAACTTGACAAGACAAGACAAGACAAGACAACTTGTCAAGACAAGACAACTTGTCAAGACCAGACAAGACCAGACAAGACAAGACAAGACAAGACCAGACAAGACAAGACAAGACAAGACAGGACAAGACAACTTGTCACGACAAGACAAGACAATACAAGACAAGATAAGACAACTTGTCAAGACAAGACAAGACAAGACAAGACAACTTGTCAAGACAAGACAAGACAAGAAAACTTGTTAAGACAAGATAAGACAAGACAAGACAAGACAACTTGCCAAGACAAGACAAGACAACTTGTCAAGACAAGGAAAGACAAGACAACACAAGACAACCATGACAACTTTTCAAGACAAGACGAGACAACTTGTCAAGAAAGACAAGACAAGACAACTTGTCAAGACAAAACAAGACATGACAACTTGTCAATACAAGACAAGACAAGACAACTTGTCAAGACAAGACAAGGCAAGACAACTTGTCAATACAAGACAACACAAGACAACTTGTCAAGACAAGACAAGGCAAGACAACTTGTCAAGACAAGACAAGGCAAGACAACTTGTCAAGACAAGACAAGTTAACTTGTCAAGACAACACAACTTTCAAGACAATACAAGACAACACAACACAACACAACACAACACAACACAAGAAAATATTCAAGACAAGACACGACAACTTATCAAAACAAGACAACTTGTCAAGACTAGAAAAGACAAGACAAGACAACTTGTCAAGACAAGACAAGACAATAGAACTTGTTAAGACAAAACAAGACAATACAACTTGTCAAGACAAGACAAGACAACTTGTCAACACAAGACAAGACAAGACAACTTGTCAAGACAAGACTGGACAAGACAACTTGTCAAGACAAGACAACTTGTCAAGACAAGACAAGACAAGATAACTTGTCAAGACAAGACAACTTGTCAAGACAATACAAGACAAGACAATTGTCAAGACAAGACAAGACAAGACAAGACTACTTGTCAAGACAATACAAGACAAGACAAGACAAGATAATTGTCAAGACAAGACAAGACAAGACAACTTGTCAAAACAAGACAACTTGTAAAGACAAGAAAAGACAAGACAAGACAACTTGTCAAGACAAGACAAAACAAAACAAAACAAGACAACTTGTCAAGACAATACAAGACAATTTGTTAAGACAAGACAATACAAGACAACTTGTCAAGACAAGACAAGACAACTTGTCAACACAAGACAATATAAGACAAGACAAACCAACTTCTCAAGACAAGACAACTTTTCAAGACAAGACAACTTGTCAAGACAACTTGTCAAGACAACTTGTCAAGACAAGACAACTTGACAAGACAAGACAACTTGACAAGACAAGACAAGACAAGACAAGACAACTTGTCAAGACAAGACAACTTGTCAAGACAAGACAAGACCAGACAAGACAAGACAAGACCAGACAAGACAACTTGTCACGACAAGACAATACAAGACAATACAAGACAAGATAAGACAACTTGTCAAGACAAGACAAGACAAGACAACTTGTCAAGACAAGACAAGACAAGAAAACTTGCCAAGACAAGACAAGACAAGACAACACAACACAACACAACACAAGACAACACAATACAACACAAGACAACACAAGACAACACAAGACAAGACAATACAAGACAAGACAAGACAAGGCAACTTGCCAATACAAGACAAGACTAACAAGATAAGCTTTTGACACCATAGACCACGACATTTTGTTTGCTAAATTGGAGCACTACGGTATCTGTGGTATAGCTCTGAAGTGGATCAAAAGTTATTTCTTACACCGTAAACAATTTGTCCAATTTAATCAAACTTGCTCCTCCGAGCAAATAATAAAATGTGGTGTTCCTCAAGGGTCTATTTTAGGTCCTTTGTTCTTTATCCTATACATAAATGATCTTCCTAATGCCTCTAAACTGACAGAAACCTTGATTTTTGCAGACGATACTAGTATTTTCTATTCACATTCTGATCCAGATTATCTAGAGTCTATAATGAATGAAGAATTGAAAAATTTTGATGTTTGGATGAAAAGCAACAAACTTTCAGTTAATATTAAAAAAACAAATTACATTATTTTCAAATCAAATCAGAAGAAAATTACGAACAGCTTTTCTCTTTGCTTTGGTAATGAAATACTTAAACAAGAGAGAGTTTCAAAATTTTATAGGAGTATATATAGACGAACATCTAACTTGGAAAGACCACATAAGTTATGTGTGTAAAAAAGATCTCTAAATCTGTTGGTATATTGCACAGGTCACGCTTTTATTTGTCATCTAAAACTAAATTATCTCTATATTACACTCTTATTTATCCATACATTACCTATTGTAATTTAGCTTGGTCATCTACATATGTAACAAATCTAAATAGAATATTTTACTTACAAAAGCGTGCTGTGCGAGTTATAACTAATGCAGATTTTCGTGCTCATTCTGATCCTCTATTCTCACAATTAGGTATACTAGAAGTTTTTAAAGTCAATTCACTTTATGTAGCTAGGTTTATGTTTTGTTATAAAAATCAAATGTTGCCTTTGATTCTCCTCAACCTATTTATAACCAGCAACCAAGTGCATAACTATAATACCAGATCGGCAGCTAATTATCGTCCACATACATGTCGCACCAATCTGAAACAATTTACAATTCTTTACCAAGGTCCTAAGCTTTGGAATGCTCTACCATCACATATAAAAGATTCATCCAGTCTTTCTATTTTTAAGAAACATATGATAGAATTTCTGTTAAGATAAATTTTACGCCGCACATATAAAACGCTTAATTAAGTAAAATATTGCATTTATGCATACACTGCAAATTTCAGGGAATCGACACAGCTCCAGAGGAGTTATTCTGTCCCAAAATAATGGTGACGGAATGGCGCTTTTGGGGTGTGATCGACTCCTTGAAATTTGCAGTGTGAGGTGACCTCACTAGATAAGCCTAGTGGTTTCATGAGGTCTCCTCGCCATCTGTATTGACAGCTTGTATATACATTTAATTACTGTATATTTAATGGCAAATAAATTCAATTCAATTCAATTCAAGACAACTTGTCAAGACAAGGAAAGACAAGACAAGACAAAACAAGACAACTGGTCAAGACAAGACAAGACAACTGGTCAAGACAAGACAAGACAACTTGTCAAGACAAGACAAGACAACTTGTCAACACAAGACAAGACAGGACAACTTGTATAGACAAGACAACACAAGACAACTTGCCAAGACAAGACAAGACAAGACAACTTGCCAAGACAAGACTATACAACTTGTCAAGACAAGACAATATAATTTGTCATGACAAGACAACACAAGACAAGACAAGAAAGATAAGACAACTTGCCAAGACAAGACAAGACAACTTGTCAAGACAAGACAAGACAACTTGTCAAGACAAGACAAGACAACTTGTCAAGACAAGGCAAGACAAGACCAGGCAAGACCAGACAACTGGTCAAGACAAGACAAGACAAGACAACTGGTCAATACAAGACAAGACAAGACAACTTGTCAAGACAAGACAAGACAACTTGTCAACACAAGACAAGACAGGACAACTTGTCTAGACAAGACAACACAAGACAACTTGCCAAGACAAGACAAGACAAGACAACTTGCCAAGACAAGACATCTTGCCAAGACAAGACAAGACAAGACAACTTGTCAAGACAAGACAAAATAAACAACTTGTCAAGACAAGACATGACAACTTGTCAAGACAAAACAAGACAAGACAAGACAAGACAACTTGTCAAGACAAGGCAAGACAAGACAAGACAACTTGTCAAGACAAGACAAGACAACTTGTAAAAGACAACTTCTCAAGACAAGACAAGACAACTTGTTAAGACAAGACAATACAAGACAACTTGTCAAGACAAGACAACTTGTCAAGACAAGACAACTTGTCAAGACAAGACAAGACAAGACAAGACAAGACAACTTGTCAAGACAATACAAGACAAGACAAGACAAGTGTCATGACAAGACAAGACAAGACAACTTGTCAAGACAAGACAACTTGTCAAGACAAGACAAGACAACTTGTCAAGACAAGACAAGACAACTTGTCAAGACAAGACAAGACAATACAACTTGTCAAGACAAGACAAGACAAGACAAGACAAGAAAACTTGTCAAGACAAGACAACTTGTCAAGACAATACAAGACAAGACAAGACAAGACAAGAACATTTTCAAGACAAGACAACTTGTCAAACAAGACAAGACAAGACAGGACAAGACAACTTGTCAATACAAGACAAGACAACTTGTCAAGACAAGACAATACAACTTGTCAAGACAAGACAAGACAACTTGTCAAGACAACACAAGACAAGACAACTTGTCGAGACAAGACAACTTGTCAAGACAAGACAAGACAACTTGTCAAGACAAGACAACTTGTCCAGACAAGACAACTTGTCAAGACAAGACAAGATAACTTGTCAAGACAAGACAACTTGTCAAGACAATACAAGACAAGACAAGACAACTTGTCAAGACAGGACAAGACAACACAAGACAGGACAGGACAAGACAAGACAAGACAAGACAGCACAATACAACACAAGACAACACAAGACAACACAAGACAACACAAGACAAGACAAGAAAGATAAGACAACTTGCCGAGACAAAACAAGACAACTTGTCAAGTCAAGACAAGACAAAACAAAACATCTTGTCAAGACAAGACAAGACAACTTGTCAAGACAAGACAAGACAAGACAAGATAAGACAAGACAAGACAACTGGTCAAGACCAGACAAGACAAGACAAGACATGACAACTTGTCAAGACAAGACAAGACAACTTGTCAAGACAAGACAAGACAACTTGTCAAGACAAGACAAGACAATTTGTCAAGACAAGACAAGACATGACAACTTATCAAGACAAGACAAGACAAGACAAGACAAGACAACTTGTCAAGACAAGAAAAGGCAAGACAACTTGTCAAGACAAGACAAGTTAACTTGTAAAGACACGACAACTTGTCAAGACAAGACAAGACAAGACAACTTGTCAAGACAAGACAAGACAACTTGTCAAGACAAGACAACTTGTCCAGACAATACAACTTGTCAAGACAAGCCAAGACAACTTGTCGAGACAAGACAACTTGTCAAGACAAGACAATACAACTTGTCAAGACAAGACAACTTGTCCAGACAAGACAACTTGTCAAGACAAGACAAGATAACTTGTCAAGACAAGACAACTTGTCAAGACAATACAAGACAAGACAAGACAACTTGTCAAGACAGGACAAGACAACACAAGACAGGACAAGACAAGACAAGACAAGACAGCACAATACAACACAAGACAACACAAGACAACACAACACAAGACAACACAAGACAAGACAAGAAAGATAAGACAACTTGCCAAGACAAAACAAGACAACTTGTCAAGACAAGACAAAACAAAACATCTTGTCAAGACAAGACAAGACAACTTGTCAAGACAAGACAAGACAAGACAAGATAAGACAAGACAAGACAACTGGTCAAGACCAGACAAGACAAGACAAGACATGACAACTTGTCAAGACAAGACAAGACAACTTGTCAAGACAAGACAAGACAACTTGTCAAGACAAGACAAGACAATTTGTCAAGACAAGACAAGACATGACAACTTATCAAGACAAGACAAGACAAGACAAGACAACTTGTCAAGACAAGAAAAGGCAAGACAACTTGTCAAGACAAGACAAGTTAACTTGTAAAGACACGACAACTTGTCAAGACAAGACAAGACAAGACAACTTGTCAAGACAAGACAAGACAACTTGTCAAGACAAGACAACTTGTCCAGACAATACAATTTGTCAAGACAAGACAAGATAACTTGTCAAGACAAGACAACTTGTCAAGACAATACAAGACAAGACAAGACAACTTGTCAAGACAGGACAAGACAAGACAACACAGGAAAAGACAAGACAAGACAAGACAGCACAATACAACACAAGACAACACAAGACAACACAGCACAAGACAACACAAGACAAGACCAGAAAGATAAGACAACTTGCCAAGACAAGACAAGACAACTTGTCAAGACAAGACAAAACAAAACATCTTGTCAAGACAAGACAAGACAACTTGTCAAGACAAGACAAGACAAGACAAGACAAGACAAGATAAGACAAGACAAGACAACTGGTCAAGACCAGACAAGACAAGACATGACAACTTGTCAAGACAAGACAAGACAACTTGTCAAGACAAGACAAGACAACTTGTCAAGACAAGACAAGACAATTTGTCAAGACAAGACAAGACATGACAACTTATCACGACAAGACAAGACAAGACAAGACAACTTGTCAAGATAAGAAAAGGCAAGACAACTTGTCAAGACAAGACAAGTTAACTTGTAAAGACACGACAACTTGTCAAGACAAGACAAGACAAGACAACTTGTGAAAACAAGACACGACAACTTGTCAAAACAAGACAACTTGTCAAGACAAGACAAGATAAGACAACACAACTAGTCAAGACAACACAAGACAACCTGTTAAGACAAGACAAGACAATACAACTTGTCAAGACAAGACAAGACAAGACAACTTGTCAAGACAAGACAAGACAACTTGTCAAGACAAGACAAGACAACTTGTCAAGACAAGACAAGACAAGATAACTTGTCAAGACAAGACAAGACAAGATAACTTGTCAAGACAAGACAACTTGTCAAGACAAGAGAAGACAACATGTCAAGACAGGTCAAGACAAGGCAAGACAAGACAAAACAACTTGTCAAGACAAGACAAGACAAGACAAGACAAGACAAGACAAGACAAGACAAGACAAGACAAGACAACTTGTCAAAACAAGTAAAGACAACTTGTCAAGACAAGACAAGACAACTTGTCAAGACAAGACAAGACAATTTTTTAAGGAAAGACAATACAAGACAACTTGTCAAGACAAGACAAGACAACTTGTCAACACAAGACAATATAAGACAAGACAAACGAACTTGTCAAGACAAGACAACTTGTCAAGACAAGACAACTTGTCAAGACAACTTGTCAAGACAACTTGTCATGACAACTTGTCAAGACAACTTGTCAAGACAATTTGTCAAGACAACTTGTCAAGACAAGACAACTTGTCAAGACAAGACAACTTGTCAAGACAAGACAACTTGACAAGACATGACAAGACAAGACAACTTGTTAAGACAAGACAAGACAATACAACTTGTCAAGACAAGACAAGACAACTTGTCAAGACAAGAGAAGACAACATGTCAAGACAGGTCAAGACAAGGCAAGACAAGACAAAACAACTTGTCAAGACAAGACAAGACAAGACAAGACAAGACAAGACAAGACAAGACAAGACAACTTGTCAAAACAAGTAAAGACAACTTGTCAAGACAAGACAAGACAACTTGTCAAGACAAGACAAGACAATTTTTTAAGGAAAGACAATACAAGACAACTTGTCAAGACAAGACAAGACAACTTGTCAACACAAGACAATATAAGACAAGACAAACGAACTTGTCAAGACAAGACAACTTGTCAAGACAAGACAACTTGTCAAGACAACTTGTCAAGACAACTTGTCATGACAACTTGTCAAGACAACTTGTCAAGACAATTTGTCAAGACAACTTGTCAAGACAAGACAACTTGTCAAGACAAGACAACTTGTCAAGACAAGACAACTTGACAAGACATGACAAGACAAGACAACTTGTTAAGACAAGACAAGACAATACAACTTGTCAAGACAAGACAAGACAACTTGTCAACACAAGTTAAGACAAGACAACTTGTCAAAACAAGACAAGACAAGACAACTTGTCAAGACAAGATAACTTTTCAAGACCAGACAAGACAAGACAACTTGTCAACACAAGACAAGACAAGACAACTTGTCAAGACAAGACAAGACAACTTGTCAAGACAACTTGTCATGACAACTTGTCAAGACAACTTGTCAAGACAATTTGTCAAGACAACTTGTCAAGACAAGACAACTTGTCAAGACAAGACAACTTGTCAAGACAAGACAACTTGACAAGACATGACAAGACAAGACAACTTGTTAAGACAAGACAAGACAATACAACTTGTCAAGACAAGACAAGACAACTTGTCAAGACAAGAGAAGACAACATGTCAAGACAGGTCAAGACAAGGCAAGACAAGACAAAACAACTTGTCAAGACAAGACAAGACAAGACAAGACAAGACAAGACAAGACAAGACAAGACAACTTGTCAAAACAAGTAAATACAACTTGTCAAGACAAGACAAGACAACTTGTCAAGACAAGACAAGACAATTTTTTAAGGAAAGACAATACAAGACAACTTGTCAAGACAAGACAAGACAACTTGTCAACACAAGACAATATAAGACAAGACAAACGAACTTGTCAAGACAAGACAACTTGTCAAGACAAGACAACTTGTCAAGACAACTTGTCAAGACAACTTGTCATGACAACTTGTCAAGACAACTTGTCAAGACAATTTGTCAAGACAACTTGTCAAGACAAGACAACTTGTCAAGACAAGACAACTTGTCAAGACAAGACAACTTGACAAGACATGACAAGACAAGACAACTTGTTAAGACAAGACAAGACAATACAACTTGTCAAGACAAGACAAGACAACTTGTCAACACAAGTTAAGACAAGACAACTTGTCAAAACAAGACAAGACAAGACAACTTGTCAAGACAAGATAACTTTTCAAGACCAGACAAGACAAGACAACTTGTCAACACAAGACAAGACAAGACAACTTGTCAAGACAAGACAAGACAACTTGTCAAGACAAGACAAGACAACTTGTCAAGACAAGACAATACAAGACAAGACAAGTAAAGACAACTTGTCAAGACAAGACGATACAAAACAAAACAAGACAAGACAACTTGTCAAAACAAGACAACTTGTCAAGACAAGAAATGACAAGACAAGACAACTTGTCCAGACAAGACAACTTGTCAAGACAAGACAAGACTAGACAACTTGACAAGACAAGACAAGATAACTTGTCAAGACAAGAAAAGACAACTTGTCAAGACAAGAGAAGACAACTTGTCAAGACAAGAAAAGACAAGACAACTTGTCAAGACAAGGCAAGACCAGACAAGACAACACCAAACAAGACAAGACAAGACAAGACAAGACAAGACAAGACAAGACAAGACAAGACAGGACAAGACAACTTGTCACGACAAGACAAGACAAGACAAGACAAGACAAGATAAGATAAGACAACTTGTCAAGACAAGACAAGACAAGACAACTTGTCAATACAAGACAAGACAACTTCTCAAGACAAGACAAGACAAGCCAAGACAAGACTTGTCTTGTCAAGACAAGACAAGACAGGACAGGACAAGACAACACAATACAATACAACATAAGACAACACAAGACAACACAAGACAACAGCCAAGACAAGACAAGACAAGACAAGACAAGACAAGACAAGACAAGACAACTTGTCAATACAACGAAAGACAAGACAAGACAAGACAACTGGTCAAGACAAGACAAGACAAGACATGACAACTTGTCAAGACAAGACAAGACAATACAATACAACTTGTCAAGGCAAGACAAAACAACTTGTCAACACAAGACAAGACAAGACAAGACAACTTGTCTAGACAAGACAAGACAAGACATTTGTCAAGACAAAACAACTTGTCAAGACAAGACAAGACAAGATAACTTCTCAAGACAAGACAACTTGTCAAGACAAGACAAGACAAGACAAGACAAGACAATTGTGAAGACAAGACAAGACAACTTGTCAAGACAAGACAAGACAATTTGTCAAGACAAGACAAGACATGACAACTTATCAAGACAAGACAAGACAAGACAAGACAACTTGTCAAGACAAGACAAGGCAAGACAACTTGTCAAGACAAGACAAGTTAACTTGTAAAGATAAGACAACTTGTCAAGACAAGACAAGACAAGACAAGACAACTTGCCAAGACAAGACAAGACATGACAACTTGTCAAGACAAGACAAGACAAGACAACTTGTCAAGACAAGACAAGACAACTTGTCAAGACAAGACAACACAACTTGTCAAGACAAGACAAGACAACTTGTCAAGACAAGACAAGACAACTTGTCAAGACAAGACAATGCAGGACAACTTTTCAAGACAATCAAATTAACTTGTAAAGACAAGACAACTTGTCAAGACAATACAACTTGTCAAGACAATACAAGACAAGACAACACAACACAACACAACGCAACACAACACAATACAACACAACACAAGAAAAGACAAGACAAGACAAGACAATAAAATAGTCAAGACAAGACACGACAACTTGTCAAAACAAGACAACTTGTCAAGACAAGACAAGACAAGACAACTTGTTAAGACAAGACAAGACAATACAACTTGTCAAGACAAGACAAGACAACTTGTCAAGACAAGACAAGACAAGACAAGTAAAGACAACTTGTCAAGACAAGACAATACAAGACAAGACAAGACAAGACAACTTGTCCAGACAAGACAACTTGTCAAGACAAGGCAAGACAACTTGTCAAGACAAGACAAGATAACTTGTCAAGACAAGAAAAGACAACTTGTCAACACAAGAGAAGACAACTTGTCAAGACAAGAAAAGACAAGACAACTTGTCCAGACAAGGCAAGACCAGACAAGACAAGACCAAACAAGACAAGACAAGACAAGACAAGACAAGACAAGACAAGACAGGAAAAGACAACTTGTCACGACAAGACAAGACAAGACAAGACAAGATAAGACAACTTGTCAAGACAAGACAAGACAAGACAACTTGTCAATACAAGACAAGACAACTTCTCAAGACAAGACAAGACAAGCCAAGACAAGACTTGTCTTGTCTTGTCAAGACAAGCCAAGACAGGACAGGACAAGACAACACAACACAATACAACATAAGACAACACAAGACAACACAAGACAACATAAGACAAGACAAGACAAGACAAGACAACTTGTCAAGACAACGAAAGACAAGACAAGACAAGACAACTGGTCAAGACAAGACAAGACAAGACATGACAACTTGTCAAGACAAGACAAGACAATACAACTTGTCAACGCAAGACAAAACAACTTGTCAACACAAGACAAGACAAGACAACTTGTCTAGACAAGACAAGACAAGACATTTGCAAGACAAGACAACTTGTCAAGACAAGACAACTTCTCAAGACAAGACAAGACATCTTGTCAAGACAAGACAACTTATCAAGACAAGACAAGACAAGATAACTTCACAAGACAAGACAACTTGTCAAAACAAAATAAGACAAGACAAGACAATTGTCAAGACAAGACAATTGTCAAGACAAGACAAGACAACTTGTCAAGTCAAGACAACTTGCCAAGACAAGAGAAGACAACTTGTCAAGACAAGACAACTTGTCCAGACAATACAACTTTTCCAGACAAGACAACTTGTCCAGACAAGACAACTTGTCAAGAGAAGAATAAGACAAGACAACTTTCCAAGACAAGACAAGACAAGACTTGTCTTGTCAAGACAAGACAAGACAAGACAAGACAAGACAAGACAAGACAAGACAGCACTGGACTGGACAAGACAAGACAAGACAAGAAAGATAAGACAACTTGCCAAGACAAGACAAGACAACTTGTCAAGACAAGACAAAACAACTTGTCAAGACAAGACAGTACAACTTGTCAAGACAAGACAAGACAAGACAAGACAAGACAAGACAAGACAAGACAATACAACTTGTCAAGACAAGACAAGACCAGACATGACAACTTGTCAAGACAAGACAAGACAATACAACTTGTAAAGACAAGACAAGACAACTTGTCAAGACAAGACAAAACAAAACAACTTGTCAAGACAAGACAAGACAACTTGTCAAGACAAGACAACACAAGACAACTTGTCAAGACAAGGAAAGACAAGATAAGACAAGATAAGACAAGTCAACACAACTGGTCAAGACAAGACAAGACAAGACAAGACATGACAACTTGTCAACACAAGACAAGACAACTTGTCAAGACAAGACAAGACAAGACAATTTGTCAAGACAAGACAAGACATGACAACTTATCAAGACAAGACAAGACAAGACAATTTGTCAAGACAAGACAAGGCAAGACAACTTGTCAAGACAGGACAAGACAAGACAACACAATACAACACAAGACAACACAAGACAACAAAAGACAACACAATACAACACAAGACAACAGAAGACAATACAAGGAAAGACAAGACAAGACAAGAAAGATAAGACAACTTTCCAAGACAAGACAAGACAAGACAACTTGTCAAGACAAGACAAAACAACTTGTCAAAACAAGACAAGACAACTTGTCAAGACAAGACAAGACAAGACAACTTGTCAAGACAAGGAAAGACAAGACAAGACAAGACAACTGGTCAAGACAAGAGAAGACAACTTGTCAAGACAAGACAAGACAAGACAACTTGTCAAAACAATACAATACAAGACAAGACAAGACAAGACAAGACAACTTGTCAAAACAATACAACTTGTCAAGACAAGACAACTTGTCCAGACAAGACAACTTGTCCAGACAAGACAACTTGTCCAGACAAGACAACTTGTCCAGACAAGACAACTTGTCAAGAGAAGACAAGACAAGACAACTTTCCAAGATAAGACAAGACAAGACTTGTCTTGTCAAGACAAGACAAGACAAGACAAGACAAGACAAGACAGGGCTGGACAAGACAAGACAAGACAAGAAAGATAAGACAACTTGCCTAGACAAGACAAGACAACTTGTCAAGACACGACAAAACAACTTGTCAAGACAAGACAGTACAACTTGTCAAGACAAGACAAGACAAGACAAGACAAGACAATACAACTTGTCAAGACAAGACAAGACCAGACATGACAACTTGTCAAGACAAGAGAAGACAATACAACTTGTAAAGACAAGACAAGACAACTTGTCAAGACAAGACAAAACAAACAAGTTGTCAAGACAAGACAAGACAGCTTGTCAAGACAAGACAACACAAGACAACTTGTCAAGACAAGGAAAGA
This sequence comes from Chrysogorgia sp. JL179-B06, assembly GCA_035772405.1. Taxonomy (NCBI): domain Eukaryota; kingdom Metazoa; phylum Cnidaria; class Anthozoa; order Scleralcyonacea; family Chrysogorgiidae; genus Chrysogorgia; species Chrysogorgia sp. JL179-B06. The sequence goes on along the minus strand of JAYKKM010000129.1, from coordinate 64,148 downwards.
CAAGATAAGACAAGATAAGACAAGACAAGACAACTGGTCAAGACAAGACAAGACAAGACATGACAACTTGTCAACACAAGACAAGACAACTTGTCAAGACAAGACAAGACAAGACAATTTATCAAGACAAGACAAGACATGACAACTTATCAAGACAAGAAAAGACAAGACAATTTGTCAAGACAAGACAAGGCAAGACAACTTGTCAAGACAGGACAAGACAAGACAACACAATACAACACAAGACAACACAAGACAACAAAAGACAACACAATACAAGACAAGACAACAGAAGACAATACAAGGAAAGACAAGACAAGACAAGACAACTTGTCAAGGCAAGACAAGACATGACAAGACAAGACAACATGTAAAGACAAGAAACTTGTCAAGACAAGACAACTTGTCAAGACAATACAAGTTAACTTGTAAAGTAAAGACAACTTGTCAAGACAAGACAACTTGTCAAGACAATACAAGACAACACAACACAACACAACACAACACAACACAACACAACACAACACAAGAAAAGACAAGACAAGACAAGAAAATTGTCAAGACAAGACACAATAACTTGTCAAAACAAGACAACTTATCAAGACAAGAAAATACAAGACAAGACAACTGGTCAAGAAAAGTCAAGACAAGAAAGATAAGACAACTTGCCAAGACAACACAAGACAACTTGTCAAGTCAAGACAAAACAAAACAACTTGTCAAGACAAGACAAGACAACTTGTCAAGACAAGACAAGACAATACAATACAAGACAACTTGTCAAGACAAGACAACTTGACAAGACAAGACAAGACAAGACAACTTGTCAAGACAAGACAACTTGTCAAGACCAGACCAGACAAGACAAGACAAGACCAGACAAGACCAGACAAGACAAGACAAGACAAGACAGGACAAGACAACTTGTCACGACAAGACAAGACAAGACAATACAAGACAAGATAAGACAACTTGTCAACACAAGACAAGACAAGACAACTTGTCAAGACAAGACAAGACAAGAAAACTTGCTAAGACAAGATAAGACAAGACAAGACAAGACAACACAATACAACACAATACAACACAAGACAACACAAAACAACACAAGACAAGACAAGACAAGACAAGACAAGACAAGAGAAGACAACTTGCCAAGACAAGACAAGACAAGACAACTTGTCAAGACAAGGAAAGACAAGACAACACAAGACAACCATGACAACTTTTCAAGACAAGACAAGACAACTTGTCAAGAAAGACAAGACAAGACAACTTGTCAAGACAAGACAAGACATGACAACTTGTCAAAACAAGACAAGACAAGACAACTTGTCAAGACAAGACAAGGCAAGACAACTTGTCAATAAAAGACAAGACAAGACAACTTGTCAAGACAAGACAAGGCAAGACAACTTGTCAAGACAAGACAAGTTAACTTGTCAAGACAACACAACTTGTCAAGACAATACAAGACAAGACAACACAACACAACACAACACAACACAACACAACACAAGAAAATATTCAAGACAAGACACGACAACTTGTCAAAACAAGACAACTTTTCAAGACTAGAAAAGACAAGACAAGACAACTTGTAAAGACAAGACAAGACAAGACAATACAACTTGTTAAGACAAAACAATACAATACAACTTGTCAAGACAAGACAAGACAACTTGTCAACACAAGACAAGACAAGACAACTTGTCAAGACAAGACTGGACAAGACAATTTGTCAAGACAATACAAGACAAGATAACTTGTCAAGACAAGACAACTTGTCAAGACAATACAAGACAAGACAATTGTCAAGACAATACAAGACCACTTGTCAAGACAATACAAGACAAGACAAGACAAGCAAATTGTCAAGACAAGACAAGACAAGACAACTTGTCAAAACAAGACAACTTGTCAAGACAAGAAAAGACAAGACAAGACAACTTGTCAAGACAAGACAAAACAAAACATGACAACTTGTCAAGACAAGACAAGACAATTTGTTAAGACAAGACAATACAAGACAACTTGTCAAGACAAGACAAGACAACTTGTCAACACAAGACAATATAAGACAAGACACACCAACTAATCAAGACAAGACAACTTGTCAAGACAAGACAACTTGTCAAGACAACTTGTCAAGACAACTTGTCACGACAACTTGTCAAGACAACTTGTCAAGAAAACTTGTCAAGAAAACTTGTCCAGACAACTTGTCAAGACAACTTGTCAAGACAACTTGTCAAGACAAGACAACTTGTCAAGACAAGACAACTTGTCAAGACCAGACAAGACCAGACAAGACAAGACAAGACCAGACAAGACAAGACAAGACAAGACCGGACAAGACAACTTGTCACGACAAGACAAGACAAGACAATACAAGACAAGATAAGACAACTTGTCAAGACAAGACAAGACAAGACAACTTGTCAAGACAAGACAAGACAAGAAAACTTGCCAAGACAAGACAAGACAAGACAAGACAAGACAAGACAAGACAAGACAAGACCGGACAAGACAACTTGTCACGACAAGACAAGACAAGACAATACAAGACAAGATAAGACAACTTGTCAAGACAAGACAAGACAAGACAACTTGTCAAGACAAGACAAGACAAGAAAACTTGCCAAGACAAGACAAGACAAGACAAGACAAGACAAGACAAGACAACTTCCCAAGACAAGACAAGACAACTTGTCAAGACAAGGAAAGACAAGACAAGACAAAACAAGACAACTGGTCAAGACAAGACAAGACAAGACAAGACAAGTGGTCAAGACAAGACAACTTGTCAAGACAAGACAAGACATGACAACTTGTCAAGACAAGACAAGACAAGACAAGACAACATAATACAACACAAGACAACACAATACAACACAAGACAACACAAGACAACACAAGACAAGACAATGCAATACAAGACAAGAAAAGACAATAAAATTGTCAAGACAATACACGACTACTTGTCAAAATAAGACAACTTGTCAAGACAAGAAAAGTCAAGACAAGACAACTTGTCAAGACAAGACAAGAGAAGAAAACTTGTCTAGACAAGGCAAAACAAGACAAGACAAGACAACTGGTCAAGACAAGACAAGACAAGACAACTTGTCAAGACAAGACAAGACAACTTGTCAAGACAAGACAAGACAATACAACTTGTCAAGACAAGACAAAACAACTTCTCAACACAAGACAAGACAAGACAGCTTGTCTAGACAAGACAAGACAAGACATTTGTCAAGACAAGACAAGACAACTTGTCAAGACAAGACAACTTGTCAAGACAAGACCACTTGTCAAGACAAGACAAAACCACTTGTCAAGACAAGACAAGACCACTTGTCAAGACAAGACAAGACAACTTGTCAAGACAAGACAAGACAACTTGTCAAGACAAGACAAGACAACTTGTTAAGACAAGACAAGACAACTTGTCAAGACAAGACAATACAAGACATGACAACTTGTCAAGACAAGACAAGACAACTTGTCAAGACAACACAAGACAATTTGTCAAGACAAGACAAGATAAAATTGTCGAGACAAATTGTCAATACAAGACAAAACAGCTTGTCAAGACAACACAAGACAACTTGTCAAGACAAGACAAGACAAGACAACTTGTCAAGAGACGACAGGACAACTTGTCAAGGCAAGACAAGACAATTTGTCACGACAAGACAAGACAACTTGTCAAGACAAGACAACTTGTCAAGACAAGACAAGACAACTTGTCAAGACAAGAAAATACAAGACAAGACAACTTGTCAAGACAAGACAATACAAGTTGTCAAGACAAGACAACTTGTCAAGACAAGACAAGGCAAGACAACTTGTCAAAACAAGACAACTTGTCAAGACAAGACAAGACAAGACAACTTGTCAAGACAAGACAATATAACTTGTCAAAACAAGGCAAGACAAGACAACACAACACAACACAAGACCAGACAAGACAAGACAAAACAAGATAAGACAGGACAAGACAACTTGTCACGACAAGACAAGACAAGACAACTTGTCAAGACAAGACAAGACAACCTGTCAAAACAAGACAAGACAACTTGTCAAGACAACACAAGACAAGACAAGACAAGACAACTTGCCAAGACAAGACAAGACAAGACAAGACAAGACAAGACAAGACAAGACAAGACTTACAAGACAACACAACACAACACAACATAACACAGCAAAAGACAAGACAAGACTAGACTAGACAAGATAAGACAACTTGCCAAGACAAGAGAAGAAAACTTGTCAAGACAAGACAAGACAAGACAACTTGTCAAGACAAGGCAAGACAAGACAAGACAAGACAGTACCACAGAACACAACATAACACAACACAACACAAGACAACTTGTCAAGACAATACAAGACAATACAAGACAACAGAACACAACATAACACAACACAAGACAACTTGCCAAGACAAGACATCTTGCCAAGACAAGACAAGACAAGACAACTTGTCAAGACAAGACAAAATAAACAACTTGTCAAGACAAGACATGACAACTTGTCAAGACAAGACAAGACAAGACAAGACAAGACAACTTCCCAAGACAAGACAAGACAACTTGTCAAGACAAGACAACTTGTCAAGACAAGACCACTTGTCAAGACAAGACAAAACCACTTGTCAAGACAAGACAAGACCACTTGTCAAGACAAGACAAGACAACTTGTCAAGACAAGACAAGACAACTTGTCAAGACAAGACAAGACAACTTGTTAAGACAAGACAAGACAACTTGTCAAGACAAGACAATACAAGACATGACAACTTGTCAAGACAAGACAAGACAACTTGTCAAGACAACACAAGACAATTTGTCAAGACAAGACAAGATAAAATTGTCGAGACAAATTGTCAATACAAGACAAAACAGCTTGTCAAGACAACACAAGACAACTTGTCAAGACAAGACAAGACAAGACAACTTGTCAAGAGACGACAGGACAACTTGTCAAGGCAAGACAAGACAATTTGTCACGACAAGACAAGACAACTTGTCAAGACAAGACAACTTGTCAAGACAAGACAAGACAACTTGTCAAGACAAGAAAATACAAGACAAGACAACTTGTCAAGACAAGACAATACAAGTTGTCAAGACAAGACAACTTGTCAAGACAAGACAAGGCAAGACAACTTGTCAAAACAAGACAACTTGTCAAGACAAGACAAGACAAGACAACTTGTCAAGACAAGACAATATAACTTGTCAAAACAAGGCAAGACAAGACAACACAACACAACACAAGACCAGACAAGACAAGACAAAACAAGATAAGACAGGACAAGACAACTTGTCACGACAAGACAAGACAAGACAACTTGTCAAGACAAGACAAGACAACTTGTCAAAACAAGACAAGACAACTTGTCAAAACAACACAAGACAAGACAAGACAAGACAACTTGCCAAGACAAGACAAGACAAGACAAGACAAGACAAGACAAGACAAGACAAGACTTACAAGACAACACAACACAACACAACATAACACAGCAAAAGACAAGACAAGACTAGACTAGACAAGATAAGACAACTTGCCAAGACAAGAGAAGAAAACTTGTCAAGACAACACAAGACAAGACAACTTGTCAAGACAAGGCAAGACAAGACAAGACAAGACAGTACCACAGAACACAACATAACACAACACAACACAAGACAACTTGTCAAGACAATACAAGACAATACAAGACAACAGAACACAACATAACACAACACAAGACAACTTGCCAAGACAAGACATCTTGCCAAGACAAGACAAGACAAGACAACTTGTCAAGACAAGACAAAATAAACAACTTGTCAAGACAAGACATGACAACTTGTCAAGACAAGACAAGACAAGACAAGACAAGACAACTTCCCAAGACAAGACAAGACAACTTGTCAAGACAAGGAAAGACAAGACAAGACAAAACAAGACAACTGGTAAAGACAAGACAAGACAAGACAACTGGTCAAGACATGACAAGACAAGACAACTTGTCAAGACAAGACAAGACATGACAACTTGTCAAGACAAGACAAGACAAGACAACATAATACAACACAAGACAACACAATACAACACAAGACAACACAAGACAACACAAGACAAGACAATACAATACAAGACAAGACAAGACAATAAAATTGTCAAGACAATACACGACTACTTGTCAAAACAAGACAACTTGTCAAGACAAGAAAAGTCAAGACAAGACAACTTGTCAGGACAAGACAAGAGAAGACAACTTGTCTAGACAAGGCAAAACAAGACAAGACAAGACAACTGGTCAAGACAAGACAAGACATGACAACTGTCAAGACAAAACAAGACAAGACAACTTGTCAAGACAAGACAACTTGTCAAGACAAGACAAGACAACTTGTCAAGACAAGACAAGACAATACAACTTGTCAAGACAAGACAAAACAACTTCTCAACACAAGACAAGACAAGAGAGCTTGTCTAGACCAGACAATACAAGACATTTGTCAAGACAAGACAAGACAACTTGTCAAGACAAGACAACTTGTCAAGACAAGACCACTTGTCAAGACAAGACAAGACCACTTGTCAAGACAAGACAAGACCACTTGTCAAGACAAGACAAGACAACTTGTCAAGACAAGACAAGACAACTTGTCAAGACAAGACAAGACAACTTGTTAAGACAAGACAAGACAACTTGTCAAGACAAGACAATACAAGACATGACAACTTGTCAAGACAAGACAAGACAACTTGTCAAGACAACACAAGACAACTTGTCAAGACAAGACAAGATAAAATTGTCGAGACAAATTGTCAATACAAGACAAAACAGCTTGTCAAGACAAGACAAGACAACTTGTCAAGACAAGACAAGACAAGACAACTTCTCAAGAGACGACAGGACAACTTGTCAAGGCAAGACAAGACAATTTGTCACGACAAGACAAGACAACTTGTCAAGACAAGACAAGACAACTTGTCAAGACAAGACAAGACAACTTGTCAAGACAAGACAAGACAACTTGTCAAGACAAGAAAATACAAGACAAGACAACTTGTCAAGACAAGACAAGACAACTTGTCAAGACAAGACAACTTGTCAAGACAAGACAAGACAAGACAACTTGTCAAAACAAGACAACTTGTCAAGACAAGACAAGACAAGACAAGTTGTTAAAACAAGGCAAGACAAGACAAGACAACACAACACAAGACCAGACAAGACAAGGCAAAACAAGATAAGACAGGACAAGACAACTTGTCACGACAAGACAAGACAAGACAACTTGTCAAGACAAGACAAGACAACTTGTCAAGACAAGACAAGACAACTTGTCAAGACAACACAAGACAAGACAAGACAAGACAAGACAACTTGCCAAGACAAGACAAGACAAGACAAGACAAGACTTACAAGACAACACAACACAACACAACACAACACAACACAACACAACACAACACAACACAGCACAAGACAAGACAAGACTAGACTAGACAAGATAAGACAACTTGCCAAGACAAGAGAAGACAACTTGTCAAGACATGACAAAACAACTTATCAAGACAAGACAAGACAACTTGTCAAGACAAGACAAGACAACTTGTCAAGACAAGGCAAGACAAGACAAGACAAGACAGTACCACAGAACACAACATAACACAACACAATACAACTTGTCAAGACAATACAAGACAATACAAGACAACAGAACACAACATAACACAACACAAGACAACTTGCCAAGACAAGACATCTTGCCAAGACAAGACAAGACAACTTGTCAAGACAAGACAAAATAAACAACTTGTCAAGACAAGACATGACAACTTGTCAAGACAAGACAAGACAAGACAACTGGTCAAGACAAGGCAAGACAAGACAAGACAACTTGTCAAGACAAGACAAGACAACTTGTAAAAGACAACTTCTCAAGACAAGACAAGACAACATGTCAAGACAAGACAAGACAACCTGTCAAGACAAGACAAGACAACTTGTCAACAAAAGACAAGACAAGATAACTTGCCAAGACAAGACAAGACAAGACAACTTGTCAAGACAAGACCAGACAAGACAAGACAACTTGTCAAGACAAGACAAGACAACTTGTCGAGACAAGAGAAGACAACTTGTCAAGACAAGACAAGAAAAGACAACTTGCCAAGACAAGACAAGACAAGACAAGTCAAGATAAGACAAGACAACACCACACAACACAACACAACACAACACAACACAACACAACACAACACAAGTCAAGACAAGATAATACAACTTTCCAAGACAAGACAAGACAACTTGTCAATACAAGGAAAGACAAGACAAGACAAGACAAGACAACTGGTCAAGACAAGACAAGATAACTTGTCAAGACAAGACAAGACATGATAACTTGTCAAGACAAGACAAGACAAGACAACTTGTCAAGACAAGACAAGACAAGACAACACAACACAACACAACACAACACAATATTGGAATTCTGTATTGATATTGATCATATATGTACAAACAAAACGAGGAACGTAAAATAACTGCCTCACTGAAAAGAAAAACGTTTACAACAGCTTTGTTAAAACAGAACAAGCCTTGTCACGTGACTACAGTACATAAATAATTTCTAACATGAAGTTCTGAGTCCACTTAAAATGTTCATTTCTATACTCCTCCTTACTCATATAACTACATGTTCAACTACTTATTGATCTGATTCCAGCCATCTTTCTAAGCTTAGTAAATTGAGCTTGGCTTAGTCCCTTAGTAAAAATGTCAGCGATCATTTCGTCCGATCTGCAGTATCCCAATTTTACGGTAGCTTTAGCGACTTGTTCTCGAACAAAATGATACTTTATGTCGATGAGTTTTGCCCGTCCATGGAACTGTGGATTTTTAGCCATGCAGATTGCCGCTTGGTTATCCTCTAGTATCAGCGTTGCTCCAGTTGGCTTGCTCTTCAGATCAGTTAGAAGCTGTCGGATCCAAACAGCTTCTTGCGTTGCACTTGCTAGTGCCATGTACTCAGCTTCTGCTGTAGAGAGAGCCACACAGGATTGTTTCTTGCTTCTCCAACTGATTGTTGATCCACTGATCTGAAAGATATATCCTGACGTTGATTTTCGGTCATCAAGGTCTCCTGCCCAGTCAGCATCTGAATATCCCACGCATTCGGTCATTTCATTCTTGCCATTGTAGAGTAAACCCATGTCCTGAGTTCCACTCAGATAACGCATGATGCGTTTAACAGCTGTCCAGTGCTGCTTAGTTGGCTCAGCACTGAATCTTGCAACATTGCTTACTGCATATGCGATGTCAGGTCTTGTTTTTGTGGACAAGTAAAGTAAGTTTCCTACGGCAGATTGATAGCAGACTTGGTCAACACGTTCGTTGTCTTCTGTTGGCTTTACTAATTTTGTCCCACATTCAACAGGTGTGCTCACCGGTTTGAAACTTTCCATGGCAAATTTTTGTAAGATGCTCTTTGTGTATGCTTCTTGGCCGATCCATATTTCTTTCAAATCTGGTTTCTGGACAATTTTAACACCAAGGAAATGGTGTAATTCCCCCATATCCTTCATTTCAAATTTCTTGGCGAGGTCTTTCTTGACTTTATTCATTTGTTGATCACTTTTTCCAGCCAGGAGAATATCATCAACGTACACAGCAATGATAAACATTTCTCCCTCTTCCGCGACGTAAATACATGGATCACCAGCCGTTTGAACAAAGCCCATTTTCTTCAGCTTGTCGTCAGGTACAGAGTTCCAACAACGTGGTGATTGTTTGAGACCATAAATGCTTCGGTTTAACTGGCAGACTAGGTGTTCCTTTCCGTTAGCGATAAAACCATCTGGTTGTTTCATGTAGACTTCCTCCTTGAGTTCTCCATTCAAGAATGCTGTTGTAACGTCCATTTGATGCAGCTGAAGTCCGTGCTGTGCAGCTAGTGCAATTATGGTTCGCACTGATTCAAACCTAACCACAGGACAGAATGTTTCATCATACTCATCACCAAACTTCTGACTGAATCCTTGAGCTACCAGACGAGCCTTGTGTCTTTCAACTGTTCCATCTGCATTGGTCTTGACTTTAAATATCCACTTGCTACCAACTGCTTTCCGATCTTTAGGCAGTTCCACCAGATCCCAAACTTCATTAATTTGCAATGAAGCAATTTCTTTTTCCATCGCTTTCATCCAAGTGGCTTTTTGTGAACTTGCCAGAGCTTCTTTGACAGTTCTTGGTTCATCATTGTTGTTTTCAGCAGTTGCCCACTCACCATAGCAGTCGGGCTATTTTCGACCTCTCTCAGATCTTCTCAGGACTGCAGGCTCAGGTGTCTCATCTACGATAGGCTCTTCATATGCTGGAAAATCAAGTTCCACATATTTGTTCTTTGGCTCATGTTCTTTGGAAACTTCAGTTCCACAAGATGATTCGTTGAACTTGACATCTCGACTGTGGAAGACCCTTCCACGTTGCGGATCGTAAAGACGATATCCCTTCGTTTCAGTGCCATAACCCAGAAGAATACACTTTCTGGCTTAGGAGTCCAATTTCTTCCGTTCGTCCTTTGGCACATGGGCATATGCTTTGCATCCAAACACGCGCAGATGCTTCACGTTAGGTCTCTCCTCCATCCAGGCTTCAAATGGCGTCTTTCCTTTCACTGCAGTGGTGGGACTCCTGTTTCTAAGATATACAGCTGTTGATAATGTTTCTGCCCAGAACTTGTGTGGGAGCTTTGAATCAGCCAACATGGACCTTACAGATTCAACCAAGGTCCGATTCATCCTTTCAGCCACGCCATTTTGTTCTGGTGTCTTTGGCACAGTAAGCTGGTGTCTCACCCCCTCCTTTTTCAGGTAATTTTCGAACTCTGCTGAGGTGTACTCGCCTCCGTTGTCTGTACGCAAGACTTTGAGCTTTTTACCAGTGGATTTTTCAACCAGGGCTTTCCACTCCAGAAATTTCCCAAAGACTTCGTCTTTGCGTTTCAAGACATAGACCCATACGTAGTGAGTGTGGTCATCAATAAATGTTAGCAAGTATTCAGCTCCGCTAAGTGATTGTGCATTAATCTTGCCACACACATCACTGTGCACCAACTCAAGTGACTCTTTGGCACATTCACTTCTGTCGACTTTGAATTTGCTTCGATGATGCTTTCCTTCAGTGCACGATTCACAGAAGTCGATATCTTTGGACTTGTCATAGTCATAACCGTTGACCAGGTTATCCTTTGCCAGTTTCTGGAGGTTTTGTACACCAAGGTGACCATATCGCCTGTGCCAGATGACTTCCTTGCTTTTTTGCTTGGATTTTCTGAAGTAGCATTTGCTTGATGGGTTCTCACACAGTTCAGGTAATACAGGTTTCCTACTCTGGTAGCAATAGCAATTGGATTTTGATTTTCATCCAGAATGTGGCATCCATCTTCATCAAACTTGACAGTCTTTCCAGACTTTGTTGCTTTAGGCACACTTAGCAAGTTATAGGACAGGCTTGGAACATACAACACATCTTGTAATATACACTTCTTTACCTTCTGGCTCTTTGGAGACTCTATTTCTGTTATTACAATTCCACGACCAGTTGCTTGGACAACATATCCATCTCCCAATGTGACATCTTGAGGCTTTTCCAGGTAATGCAATTTGACAAACAGGCTAACATCATTGCACATGTGACAGGTTGCTCCAGAGTCTATGATCCAGGTATTCATTCCTTCATTGGAACTAAATGCATGACTCACCATCAACCCCACTTCATCACTGTCTGAGCTGCTGTCTTTTCGTTTCATTTCAACCATATTGTGAGCCTTCTGCTTGTCATGAAGATTCCCCTTCAATTCCCTATCGCCAACATCATGCTTTGGTGTGTTCAGCTCTCTACAGTTACGTTTGATATGGCCAAACTTTCCACAATGATAACACTTTGGACCTTTACCTCTCCATTGTTGATTGACAATCATGGCTTTCGTTTCATCACTTGTTTTAGAACCAACTCGTTCCTTTTGCTTTTGTTCCTCGTGCAGTAAACGCTCTGTGACCACTTCCAACTTGGGCACGTTCACATTTGCCTCGAGGGCCGTTACCAGCATATCGTACGAATCGGGTAAACTCGCTAACAGGTGAATAACTCGATCCTCCTCCTGAATCGGGTCATCGACAACCACCAATCCATCGAAGATTTCTGTCATCTTCTTGATGTGGTTTTGAATTGACTCTCCGTGTTTCAGTCGCAATGAGTTGAGCTTACGACGCAATGCCAACTTGTTAGCCCACGTTTTCTTTTGGAATTGATCTGATAGCTTGTCCCAAACCAGAGAAGGGTCTTGTGGATCTCCAAGGAGGTACAGCTATGACGGTTCAACAGACAAGACAATGGTTGCCAGAGCACGATCTCTTCTTGCCACGAATTTTGCATATTTTTCAGCTTCTTCTTCACTCGGAGCCACTTCACTCTTGGCCACAATGCCCCAAAGACCTTCCTTCACAAGTGCCATTCGACATTGTACTTTCCAAGTGGGATAATTGGTGCCATTCAGCGAAATTATGCTCGCCATTCTCACGTTCGAGCCAGAAGCCATCACACAGTACCTTCGAGTATAACTAGTTCACAATTGCTTCTTGAATTTAAATTCCGTCTGGGCCCATAACCTATTGGAATTCTGTATTGATATTGATCATATATGTCCAAACAAAACGAGGAACGTAAAAGAACTGCCTCAGTGAAAAGAAAAACGTTTACAACAGCTTTGTTAAAACAGAACAAGCCTTGTCACGTGACTACAGTACATAAATAATTTCTAACATGAAGTTCTGAGTCCACTTAAAATGTTCATTTCTACACACAATCAACACAAGACAACACAACACAAGACAATACAAGACAAGACAAGACAAGACAAGACAATAAAATTGTCAAGACAAGAGAGGACAACATGTCAAAACAAGACAGGACAACTTGTCAAAACAAGACAACTTGTCAAGACAAGAAAAGACAAGACAACTTGTCAAGACAAGACAAAACAAGGCAAGACAAGACAAGTTGTCAAGATAAGGAAAGACAAGACAAGACAAGACAACTGGTCAAGACAAGACAACTTGTCAAGACAAGACAAGACATGACAACTTGTCAAGACAAGACAAGACAAGACAAGACAACTTTTCAAGACAAGACAAGGCAAGACAACTTGTCAAGACAAGACAAGTTAACTTGTTAAGACAAGACAACATGTCAGGACAATGCAAGACAAGACAACACAACACAACACAACACAACACAAGAAAATTGTCAAGACAAGACACGACAACTTGTCAAAACAAGAAAACTTGTCAAGACAAGAAAAGACAAGACAAGACAACTTGACAAGACAAGATAACTTCTCCAGACAAGACAAGGCAAGACAACTTGTCAAGACAAGACAAGTTAACTTGTCAAGACAAGACAACTTGTCAATACAATACAAGACAAGACAAGACATGACAAAACAACACAATCAACACAAGACAACACAAGACAACACAACACAACACAAGACAACACAAGACAAGACAATAAAATTGTCAAGACAATACACGACAACTTGTCAAAACAAGACAACTTGTCAAGACAAGAAAAGTCAAGACAAGACAACTTGTCTAGACAAGGCAAGACAAGACAAGACAAGACAAGACAACTGGTCAAGACAAGACAAGACAACTTGTCAAGACAAGACAAGACATGACAACTTGTCAAGACAAGACAAGACAAGACAACTTGTCAAGACAAGACAAGACAACTTTTTTATAAAAAGATAGGTGATGGGACCTGCACCGGTGTTAAATATGGTAATAAGTAGGATGTTTTGACAATCGACTGGAGTAAATTCAGATACGGCATGGGGCTCTGAGTTGGATGACGTGTTTTACAATTAAAAACGGGTGACGTAATTTGACGCTTAAAAACGGGTGTTCCCATTTGGATACGAAATACATGTATGTGGCGTGTACCAACAGTAGGAGTAGATAGCGTATGTGAATAGTGTGAGATTTTGTGTAATATATGGGTGGGTAATGAGACCTACATCGGTGTTGAATTTTGTGGGCAACATAGTATATAGTGGGCAACCAGTATATTTGAGCATATTAACGGATATCAAAATAATTATATTATGTGGATAACACTGATGATTGACATGAACAATGTGTAGGTGAAAATGGAGTCGAAGGGCGGTGGTGTGTTTGCGAATGGAGAAACTGGGATGTTTGAATAGAAACGCGTGTAGTTGTGGTTGTTCGTATATTGGCAACCCTCGACACTTTTCGACCTAACAGTCTTCTTCAGGAGGGATTTTTTGAATGGTTTGGGTGTGAGTGCAAATTGTTGTAAGCATTGGTTGTGACGATTGATAGTGATTGTGAGCGATTTGGAAAATAATGGTGATGTGGATATACATTCTATAATGGCGGATACAGACGATAATAGTGAAGCCAAGACGGAATATATTTTTGCTTACCGAATGTCGTGTTATTACGTGATAAACCAACTCTCTTGGCCATTTTGACTGCTTTCTAAAACTTTTTTCAAAAACTTGTTGCACTCTGCAGTGAACTAAGTGAGCGAATAGGCTGACCCTGGTTGTTGAGTCTTAGTTTTATATTGTGAGTGTGTCACGTGATGAGATCATGAGTGTTATGAGATCATGATGTGTTTTGTGTGACGTGTGGAAGGTGTTGGTTTCTTAGTTATCTCAGATAAATTGCAAGATTGATCAACATGTGTTATTAATAATTGTTTGAAAGCGGGTGAGCGCAGTGTGAACATAGTGTGAGTAAGTAAGTACGATATGTGTATGGTACTGATTATATTTAGTCTAAACGACAATTGAAATGAATGAGCGTAGAACGAGTGTAGCATATCTTATCAAATGTTGTGTTGTAACTTGACATACCAACCCGTTGAGCCATTATCTGCTTCCGGTATCTGTTTCTCTTCCGATTGTCTTATGAACGGTGTGATGATATTAGGTGAATGTATTTTGTCCTATGGTTATGTTCGACGTGGTGAACACATGAGTATGAGTGTATATTGTATAATGATTGTGTGTAGGAATAGAGTGAGGTGTTTATTTGATTGAATACTGAAATGGTTGGTTAATTGTGTGTGTGATGAAAAGTGATATGTATGTGTTGTGTATTGTGATTAATATAAAGAGGCTCTGGTGTGATAACGACAATAGTGTACCTTCTGTTTCAAATTTTACAGTAGAATATAAATATACATGTGTGTATTATATATAAAAACACACATGTGACTGGCTTGCGTGATTCCGTAACGTACAGTGTTATATTACATAAGATAAACATTATTCAAAGTTTATCAATGTGATAAAATAGTTGAGAGTAGCAATTCGTGGGATGTCATTAGATTATTATCATATTGGTGTTCATAATTGTTCTCATATGGTGTAGTAGAACAATGATATATGTAAATGTTGCAGGTTTAGTAAATATAAACGTGTTCATATATAAGAACATGTTTTTCTTTTTATTGATATTGTTGCATTTTTCTTTCTTCTACCGCTATAGCTTTTCCTTCTTGATATGCGAAATCTTCATCATCTCACTTGTTCTTCTTTCTCTCATCTTGCTTTCCTCTCACTCTCTCTTTATTTACAGTCTTCCAGCGTTCTTTTATCTTCGGTGATGTTGGAATAATTCTTTATTTCTGTGGGTCGTGACTTGTGGCTTTACTTTTCACCACCATGTTTATATTGTGTTTTGTTGTGTGTGTATAAGTTATTAAGCATGTCAACGTAAGAGTTTAGAGTGTATTAGTTTGTCTTTAAGGTTCTTGTTGCGTTCGTATGCGATTAGTGGTGTGTTAGGCCAGAGATTTTTTAAAGTGGGATCGCTTTCTATTAGGTGCCAGTGTTTGCGTAGGATAGATCCTATATGTGTGGTGTTAGTGTTGAACGATACAGAGAAAGTTAGGTTGTTAGTTTTCTTTGGATTTTGGTTATGGTTATGACAAGTTAACTAGTTAAGACAAGACAACCTGTCAGGACAATACAAGACAACACAACACAAGAAAATTGTCAAGACAAGACACGACAACTTGTCAAAACAAGATAACTTGTCAACACAAGAAAAGACAAGACAAGACAACTTGACAAGACAAGACAAGACAAGAGGAGACAATTTGTCAAGACAAGGCAACACAACTTGTCAAGACAAGACAAGAGATGACAACTTGTCAAGACAAGACAAGACAAGACAACTTGTCAAGACAAGACAAGACAAGACAACTTGTCAAGACAAGACAAGACGTGACAAGTTGTCAAGACAAGACAAGACAAGACAACTTGTCAAGACAAGACAAGACAAGAAGACAAACAACACAACAAGACAAAGACAAGACAAGACAATACTTGTCAAGACAATACAAGACAAGACAAACAAGACAAGACAACTTGTCAAGACAAGACAACTTGTCAAGACAAGACAAGACAAGACAACTTGTCAAGACAAGACAAGACAAGACAAGACAAGACAAGACAACTTGTCAGACAAGACAAGACAAGACAACTTGTCAAGACAAGACAAGACAAGACAAGACAAGACAAGACAACTTGTCAAGACAAGACAAGACAAGACAACTTGTCAAGACAAGACAAGACAAGACAACTTGTCAAGACAAGACAAGACAACCTGTCAAGACAAGACAAGACAAGAAAACACAACACAACACAGACAACAACAAGACAAGAAAATTGTCAAGACAAGACACGACAACTTGTCAAAACAAGATACTTGTCAAGACAAGAAAAGACAAGACAAGACAACTTGTCAAGACAAGACAAGAACAAGACAACTTGTCAAGACAAGGCAAGACAACTTGTCAAGACAAGACAAGACAAGACAACTTGTCAAGACAAGACAAGACAAGACAACTTGTCAAGACAAGACAAGACAAGACAACTTGTCAAGACAAGACAAGTCAAGACAAGACAACTTGTCAAGACAAGACAAGACAAGGGACAAGACAAGACAAGACCACAAGAAAACTTGTCAAGACAAGACAAGACAAGACAACTTGTCAAGACAAGACAAGCAAGACAAAAGACAAGACCAAGGACAACTTGTCAAGACAAGACAAGCTTGTCAAGACAAGACAAGGACAAGACAAGACGACAAGACTGTCAAGACAAAACTTGTCAAGACAATACAACTTGTCAAGACAATACAAGACAAGACAATACATGACAAAACAACACAATCAACACAAGTCAACACAGACAACACAACACAACACAAGACAACACAACACAAGACAAGACAATAAAATTGTCAAGACAATACACGACAACTTGTCAAAACAAGATAACTTGTCAACACAAGAAAAGACAAGACAAGACAACTTGACAAGACAAGACAAGACAACTTGACAAGGCAAGACAAGACAAGAGGAGACAATTTGTCAAGACAAGGCAACACAACTTGTCAAGACAAGACAAGAGATGACAACTTGTCAAGACAAGACAAGACAATACAACTTGTCAAGACAAGACAAGACAAGACAACTTGTCAAGACAAGACAAGACAAGACAACTTGTCAAGACAAGACGTGACAAGTTGTCAAGACAAGACAAGACAAGACAACTTGTCAAGACAAGACAAGACAAGACATGACAAAACAACACAATCAACACAAGATAACACAACACAACACAAGACAACGCAAGACAAGACAATAAAATTGTCAAGACAATACACGACAACTTTTAAAAAAAGACAACTTGCATGTCAAGACAAGAAAAGTCAAGACAAGACAACTTGTCAAGACAAGACAAGACAAGACAACTTGTCTAGACAAGGCAAGACAAGACAAGACAAGACAAGACAACTTGTCAAGTCAAGACAAGACAAGACAAGACAACTTGTCAAGACAAGACAAGGCAAGACAACTTGTCAAGACAAGACAAGTTAACTTGTTAAGACAAGACAACCTGTCAGGACAATACAAGACAAGAAAACACAACACAACACAGCACAACACAAGAAAATTGTCAAGACAAGACACGACAACTTGTCAAAACAAGATAACTTGTCAACACAAGAAAAGACAAGACAAGACAACTTGACAAGGCAAGACAAGACAAGAGGAGACAATTTGCCAAGACAAGGCAAGACAACTTGTCAAGACAAGACAAGACATGACAACTTGTCAAGACAAGACAAGACAAGACAACTTGTCAAGACAAGACAAGAAAACTTGTCAAGACAAGACAAGACATGACAAGTTGTGAAGACAAGACAAGACAAGACAAGATAACTTCTCAAGACAAGACAAGGCAAGACAACCTGTCAAGACAAGACAAGTTAACTTGTCAAGACAATACAACTTGTCAAGACAATACAAGACAAGACAAGACATGACAAAACAACACAATCAACACAAGTCAACACAGACAACACAACACAACACAAGACAACACAAGACAAGACAATAAAATTGTCAAGACAATACACGACAACTTGTCAAAACAAGATAACTTGTCAACACAAGAAAAGACAAGACAAGACAACTTGACAAGACAAGACAAGACAACTTGACAAGGCAAGACAAGACAAGAGGAGACAATTTGTCAAGACAAGGCAACACAACTTGTCAAGACAAGACAAGAGATGACAACTTGTCAAGACAAGACAAGACAATACAACTTGTCAAGACAAGACAAGACAACTTGTCAAGACAAGACAAGACAAGACATGACAAAACAACACAATCAACACAAGATAACACAACACAACACAAGACAACGCAAGACAAGACAATAAAATTGTCAAGACAATACACGACAACTTGTCAAAACAAGACAACTTGTCAAGACAAGAAAAGTCAAGACAAGACAACTTGTCAAGACAAGACAAGACAAGACAACTTGTCTAGACAAGGCAAGACAAGACAAGACAAGACAAATTGTCAAGTCAAGACAAGACAATACAACTTGTCAAGACAAGACAAGGCAAGACAACTTGTCAAGACAAGACAAGTTAACTTGTTAAGACAAGACAACCTGTCAGGACAATACAAGACAAGAAAACACAACGCAACACAACACAACACAACACAACACACAACTTGTCAAGACAAGACAAGACAAGACAAGACAGGACAAGACAAGAGAAGACAAGACAGGACAAGACAAGACAACACAATACAACACAACACAAGACAACACAATACAACAAAAGACAACACAAGACAACACAAGACAACACAAGACAACACAAGACAAGACAAGGAAAGACAAGACAAGACAAGACAAGAAAGATAAGACAACTTGCCAAGACAAGACAAGACAACTTGTCATGACAAGACAAAACAACTTGTCAAGACAAGACAAGACAACTTGTCAAGACAAGACAAGACAAGACAAGAGAACACAACTTCTCAAGACAAGACAAGACAAGACAACTTGTCAAGACAAGGAAAGACAAGACAAGACAAGACAAGACAACTTGTCAAGACAAGATAAGACAAGACAAGACAACTTGTCAAGACAAGACAAGACAAAACAACTTGTCAAGACAAGACAAGACAACTTGTCAAGATAAGACAAGACAAGACAAGACAAGACAACTTGTCAAGACAAGACAACTTATCAAGACAAGGCAACTAGTCAAGACAAGACAACTTGTCAAGACAAGACAACTTGTCAAGACAAGACAAGATAAGACAAGACAAGACAAGACAAGACAAGACAAGACGAGACTAGACAAGACAAGACAAGATAAGACAAGACAAGACAAGACAAGACAAGTCAAGACAACTTATCCAGACAAGACAAGACAAGACAAGACAAGACAAGACAACTTGTCAAGACAATACAAGACAAGACAAGACAACTTGTCAAGACAATACAAGACAAGACAAGAAAACGTGTCAAGACAAGATGAGACAAGACAAGACAACTTGTCAAGACAAGACAAGACAAGACAACTTGTCAAGACAAGAAAAGACCAGACAACTTGTCAAGATAAGACAAGACAAGACAAGACAAGACAACTTGTCGAGACAAGACAAGACAAGACAACTTGTCAAGACAAGATAACTTGTCAAGACAAGACAACTTGTCAAGACAAGACAACTTGTCAAGACAAGACAAGACAAGACAAGTTGTCCAGACAAGACAAGATAAGACAAGACAAGACAAATTGTCAAGACAATACAAGACAAGACAAGACAAGACAACTTGTCAAGACAAGACAACTTATCAAGACAAGGCAACTTGTCAAGACAAGAAAACTTGTCAAGACAAGACAACTTGTCAAGACAAGACCAGACAAGACAACTTGTCAAGACAAGACAAGACAAGACAACTTGTCAAGACAAGACAAGGCAACTTGTCAAGATAAGACAAGACAAGACAAGACAACTTGTCAAGACAATACAAGACAAGACATCTTGTCAAGACAAGACAACTTATCAAGACAAGGCAACTTGTCAAGACAAGACAACTTGTCAAGACAAGACAACTTGTCAAGACAAGACAAGACAAAACAAGACAACTTGTCAAGACAAGATAAGACAAGACAACTTGTCAAGATAAGACAAGACAAGACAAGACAAGACAACTTGTCAAGACAATACAAGACAAGACAAGACAACTTGTCAAGACAAGACAACTTATCAAGACAAGGAAACTTGTCAAGACAAGACAACTTGTCAAGACAAGACAACTTGTCAAGACAAGACAACTTGTCAAGACAAGACAAGTCAAGAAAACTTGTCCAGACAAGACAAGATAAGACAAGACAAGACAAGACAACTTGTCAAGACAATACAAGACAAGACAAGACAAGACAACTTGTTAAGACAAGACAACTTATCAAGACAAGGCAACTTGTCAAGACAAGAAAACTTGCCAAGACAAGACAACTTGTCAAGACAAGACAAGACAAGACAACTTGTCAAGACAAGACAAGACAACTTGTCAAGATAAGACAAGACAAGACAAGACAACTTGTCAAGACAATACAAGACAAGACATCTTGTCAAGACAAGACAACTTATCAAGACAAGGCAACTTGTCAAGACAAGACAACTTGTCAAGACAAGACAACTTGTCAAGACAAGACAAGTCAAGACAACTTGTCCAGACAAGACAAGATAAGACAAGACAAGACAAGACAACTTGTCAAGACAATACAAGACAAGACAAGACAAGACAACTTGTCCAGACAAGACAACTTATCAAGACAAGGCAACTTGTCAAGACAAGAAAACTTGTCAAGACAAGACAACTTGTCAAGACAAGACAAGACAAGACAACTTGTCAAGACAAGACAAGACAAGACAACTTGTCAAGACAAGACAAGACAACTTGTCAAGATAAGACAAGAGAAGACAAGACAACTTGTCAAGACAATACAAGACAAGACATCTTGTCAAGACAAGACAACTTATCAAGACAAGGCAACTTGTCAAGACAAGGCAACTTGTCAAGACAAGACAACTTGTCAAGACAAGACAACTTGTCAAGACAAGACAAGACAAGACAAGACAAGACAAGACAACTTGTGAAGACAAGACAAGACGAGACAAGACGAGACAAGACAAGACAAGACAAGCGAAGACAAGACTAGAAAATACAAGACAAGACAAGATAAGACAACTTGTCAAGACAAGACAAGACAAGACAAGACAAGACAAGATAAGACAACTTGTCAAGAAATGATAAGACAAGACAAGATAACTTGTCAAGACAAGACAAGGCAAGACAATACAATACAAGACAAGACAAGACAAGACAACTTCTCAAGACAATACAAGACAAGACAAGACAAGAAAACTTGTCAAGACAAGATTAGACAAGACTAGACAACTTGTCAAGACAAGACAATTTAGCACGACAACTTGTCAAGACAAGACAACTTTTCAAGGCAAGTCAAGACAAGTCAATAAAACTTTTCAAGACAAGGCAAGACAAGACAAGACAAGACAAGACAACTTGTCAAGACAAGGCAAGGCAAGACAACTTGTCAAGACAAGACAACTTTTCAAGACAAGGCAATTTGTCAAAAAAAGACAACTTGTCAAGACAAGACAACTTGTCAAGACAAGACAAGACAATACAACTTGTCAAGACAAGACAAGATAAGACAAGACAAGACAACTTTTCAAGACAAGACAAGTCAAGACAACTTTTCAAGACAAGGCAAGACAAGACAAGACAAGACAAGACAACTTGTCAAGACAACTTGTCAAGACAAGGCAAGACAAGACAAGATAAGACAAGACAAGACAACTTGTCAATACAATAAAAGACAAGACAAGACAAGACAAGACAAGACAAGATAAGACAAGATAAGACAACTTGTCAAGACAAGACAAGACAAGACAACTTGTCAAGACAAGACAAGGCAAGACAAGGCAAGACAAGACAAGACAAGACAAGACAAGACAAGACCACTTGTCAAGACAATACAAGACAAGACAAGACAACTTGTCAGACAATACAAGACAAGACAAGACAAGAAAACTTGTCAAGACAAGATCAGACAAGACAATACAACTTGTCAAGACAAGACAATTTATCAAGACAAGACAACTTGTCAAGACAAGACAACTTTTCAAGACAAGACAATACAAGACGAGACGAGACAAGACAAGACAAGACAAGACAAGACAAGACAAGACAAGACAAGTCAAGACAACTTTTCAAGACAAGGCAAGACAAGACAAGACAAGACAAGACAACTTGTCCAGACAATACAAGACAAGACAAGACAAGACATGACAACTTGTCAAGACAATACAAGATAAGACAAGACAAGACAAGAAATATTGTCAAGACAAGATAAGACAAGACAAGACAAGACAAGACAACTTGTCAAGACAAGACAACTTATCAAGACAAGACAAGACAACTTGTGAAGACAAGACAAGACGAGACAAGACAAGACAAGACAAGTCAAGACAAGACAAGACAAGACAAGACAAGACAAGACAAGACAAGACAACACAAGGCAAGACAAGACAAGATAAGACAACTTGTCAAGACAAGACAAGACAAGACAAGACAACTTGTCAAGACAAGACAAGGCAAGACAAGAAAAGACAAGACAAGAAAAGACAAGACAAGACAAGACAAGACAAGACAAGACCACTTGTCAAGACAATACAAGACAAGACAAGACAAGAAAAGACCACTTGTCAAGACAAGACAAGACAACTTGTCAAGATAATACAAGAATAGACAAGACAAGAAAACTCGTCAAGACAAGATAAGACAAGACAAGACAACTTGTCAAGACAAGACAATTTATCAAAAGAAGACAACTTGTCAAGACAAGACATCTTTTCAAGACAAGACAAGACAATACGAGACTAGACAAGACAAGTAAAGACAACTTTTCAAGACAAGACAAAACAAAACAAGACAAGACAAGACAAGACAAGATAAGATAACTTGTCAAGACAAGACCAGACAAGACAAGACAAGACAAGACAAGACAACTTGTCAAGACAAAACAAGGCAAGACAAGGCAAGACAAAACAAGACAAGACAAGACCACTTGTAAAGACAATACAAGACAAGACAAGACAAGACAACTTGTCAAGACAATACAAGACAAGACAAGACAAGAAAACTTGTCAAGACAAGATAAGATAAGACAAGACAACTTGTCAAGACAAGCCAATTTATAAAAAAACAAGAGAACTTGTCAAGACAAGATAACTTTTCAAGACAAGACAAGACAAGACGAGACTAGACAAGACAAGACAAGACAAGACAAGACAAGACAAGACAAGACAAGACAAGACGAGGCAAGACAAGACAAGTCAAGACAACTTTTCAAGACAAGGCAAGACAAGGAAAGACAAGACAAGACAAGACAAGACAAGACAAGACAAGACAAGACAACTTGTCCAGACAATACAAGACAAGACAAGACAAGACAACTGGTCAAGACAATACAAGACAAGACAAGACAAGACAAGAAAACATGTCAAGACAAGATAAGACAAGACAAGACAACTTGTCAAGACAAGACAAGACAAGACAACTTGTCAAGACAAGACAACTTGTCAAGATAAGACAAGACAAGACAACTTGTCAACACAAGACAAGACAGGACAAGACAAGACAACTTGTCAAGACAAGACAACTTATCAAGACAAGGCAACCTGTCAAGATAAGACAACTTGTCAAGACAAGACAACTTGTCAAGACAAGACAAGACAAGACAACTTGTCAGGACAAGACAAGATAAGACAAGACAAGACAAGACAACTTATCAAGACAAGACAAGACAACTTGTGAAGACAAGACAAGACGAGACAAGACAAGACAAGACAAGACAAGACAAGACAAGACAAGACAAGTTGTCAAGACAAGACAACTTGTCAAGACAAGACAAGACAATACAACTTGTCAAGACAAGACAAGATAAGACAAGACAAGACAAGACAACTTATCAAGACAAGACAAGACAACTTGTGAAGACACTACAAGGCGAGACAAGACAAGACAAGACAAAAAAAGACAAGACAAGACAAGACAAGTTCAGACAACTTGTCAAGACAAGACAAGACAAGACAAGACAAGATAAGACAACTTGTCAAGACAAGACAAGGCAAGACAAGACAAGACAAGACAACTTGTCAAGACAAGACAACTTGTCAAGACAAGACAAGACAATACAACTTGTCAAGACAAGACAAGATAAGACAAGACAAGACAAGACAACTTATCAAGACAATACAAGACAACTTGTGAAGACACTACAAGGCGAGACAAGTAAAGACAAGACAAAAAAAGACAAGACAAGACAAGACAAGACAAGACAAAAAAACCAAGGTCAGACAAGACAAGACAAGACAAGACAAGACAAGACAAGACAAGACAAGACAAGACAAGACAAGACAAGACAAGACAAGACAAGACAACTTGTCAAGACAATACAAGACAAGACAAGACAAGAAAACTTGTCAAGACAAGATAAGACAAGACAAGACAACTTGTCAAGACAAGACAAGACAAGACAAGACAAGACAAGACAAGACAACTTGTCAAGACAAGACAACTTGTCAAGACAAGACAAGACAATACAACTTGTCAAGACAAGACAAGATAAGACAAGACAAGACAAGACAAGACAATTTATCAAGACAAGACAAGACAACTTGTGAAGAGACCACAAGACGAGACAAGACAAGACAAGACAAGAAAACTTGTCAAGATAAGATAAGACAAGACAAGACAACTTGTCAAGACAAGAAAACTTGTCAAGACTAGATAAGACAAGACAAGACAACTTGTCAAGACAAGACAAGGCAAGACAAGACAAGAAAAGACAAGACAAGACAAGACAAGACAACTTTTCACGACAAGGCAAGACAAGACAAGACAAGACAAGACAAGACAACTTGTCAAGACAATACAAGACAAGACATCTTGTCAAGACAAGACAACTTATCAAGACAAGGCAACTTGTCAAGACAAGACAACTTGTCAAGACAAGACAACTTGTCAAGACAAGACAAGACAAAACAAGACAACTTGTCAAGACAAGATAAGACAAGACAACTTGTCAAGATAAGACAAGACAAGACAAGACAACTTGTCGAGACAATACAAGACAAGACAAGACAACTTGTCAAGACAAAACAACTTATCAAGACAAGGAAACTTGTCAAGACAAGACAACTTGTCAAGACAAGACAACTTGTCAAGACAAGACAACTTGTCAAGACAAGACAAGTCAAGAAAACTTGTCCAGACAAGACAAGATAAGACAAGACAAGACAAGACAACTTGTCAAGACAATACAAGACAAGACAAGACAAGACAACTTGTCAAGACAAGACAACTTATCAAGACAAGTCAACTTGTCAAGACAAGAAAACTTGCCAAGACAAGACAACTTGTCAAGACAAGACAAGACAAGACAACTTGTCAAGACAAGACAAGACAACTTGTCAAGACAAGACAAGACAAGACAAGACAACTTGTCAAGACAAGACAAGACAAGACAACTTGTCAAGACAAGACAACTTATCAAGACAAGACAACTTGTCAAGACAAGACAACTTGTCAAGACAAGACAACTTGTCAAGACAAGACAAGTCAAGACAACTTGTCAAGACAAGACAAGATAAGACAAGACAAGACAAGACAACTTGTCAAGACAATACAAGACAAGACAAGACAAGACAACTTGTCAAGACAAGACAACTTATCAAGACAAGGCAACTTGTCAAGACAAGACAACTTGTCAAGACAAGACAACTTGTCAAGACAAGACAAGACAAGACAACTTGTCAAGACAAGACAAGACAAGACAACTTGTCAAGACAAGACAAGACAACTTGTCAAGACAAGACAAGACAAGACAAGACAACTTGTCAAGACAATACAAGACAAGACATCTTGTCAAGACAAGACAACTTATCAAGACAAGGCAACTTGTCAAGACAAGGCAACTTGTCAAGACAAGACAACTTGTCAAGACAAGACAACTTGTCAAGACAAGACAACTTGTCAAGACAAGACAAGACAAGACAAGACAAGACAAGACAACTTGTGAAGACAAGACAAGACGAGACAAGACGAGACAAGACAAGACAAGACAAGCGAAGACAAGACTAGAAAATACAAGACAAGACAAGATAAGACAACTTGTCAAGACAAGACAAGACAAGACAAGACAAGACAAGATAAGACAACTTGTCAAGAAATGATAAGACAAGACAAGATAACTTGTCAAGACAAGACAAGGCAAGACAATACAATACAAGACAAGACAAGACAAGACAAGACAAGACAACTTCTCAAGACAATACAAGACAAGACAAGACAAGAAAACTTGTCAAGACAAGATTAGACAAGACTAGACAACTTGTCAAGACAAGACAATTTAGCACGACAACTTGTCAAGACAAGACAACTTTTCAAGGCAAGTCAAGACAAGTCAATAAAACTTTTCAAGACAAGGCAAGACAAGACAAGACAAGACAAGACAACTTGTCAAGACAAGGCAAGGCAAGACAACTTGTCAAGACAAGACAACTTTTCAAGACAAGGCAATTTGTCAAAAAAAGACAACTTGTCAAGACAAGACAACTTGTCAAGACAAGACAAGACAATACAACTTGTCAAGACAAGACAAGATAAGACAAGACAAGACAACTTTTCAAGACAAGACAAGTCAAGACAACTTTTCAAGACAAGACAAGACAAGACAAGACAAGACAAGACAACTTGTCAAGACAAGGCAAGACAAGACAAGACAAGACAAGACAAGACAAGACAACTTGTCAAGACAATAAAAGACAAGACAAGACAAGACAAGACAAGACAAGACAAGATAAGACAAGATAAGACAACTTGTCAAGACAAGACAAGACAAGACAAGACAACTTGTCAAGACAAGACAAGGCAAGACAAGACAAGACAAGACAAGACAAGACAAGACAAGACAAGACAAGACAAGACAAGACAAGACCACTTGTCAAGACAATACAAGACAAGACAAGACAACTTGTCAGACAATACAAGACAAGACAAGACAAGAAAACTTGTCAAGACAAGATAAGACAAGACAAGACAACTTGTCAAGACAAGACAATTTATCAAGACAAGACAACTTGTCAAGACAAGACAACTTTTCAAGACAAGACAATACAAGACGAGACGAGACAAGACAAGACAAGACAAGACAAGACAAGACAAGTCAAGACAACTTTTCAAGACAAGGCAAGACAAGACAAGACAAGACAAGACAACTTGTCAAGACAATACAAGACAAGACAAGACAAGACATGACAACTTGTCAAGACAATACAAGATAAGACAAGACAAGACAAGAAATATTGTCAAGACAAGATAAGACAAGACAAGACAAGACAAGACAACTTGTCAAGACAAGACAACTTATCAAGACAAGACAAGACAACTTGTGAAGACAAGACAAGACGAGACAAGACAAGACAAGACAAGTCAAGACAAGACAAGACAAGACAAGACAAGACAAGACAACACAAGGCAAGACAAGACAAGATAAGACAACTTGTCAAGACAAGACAAGACAAGACAAGACAACTTGTCAAGACAAGACAAGGCAAGACAAGAAAAGACAAGACAAGAAAAGACAAGACAAGACAAGACAAGACAAGACCACTTGTCAAGACAATACAAGACAAGACAAGACAAGAAAAGACCACTTGTCAAGACAAGACAAGACAACTTGTCAAGATAATACAAGAATAGACAAGACAAGAAAACTCGTCAAGACAAGATAAGACAAGACAAGACAACTTGTCAAGACAAGACAATTTATCAAAAGAAGACAACTTGTCAAGACAAGACATCTTTTCAAGACAAGACAAGACAATACGAGACTAGACAAGACAAGTAAAGACAACTTTTCAAGACAAGACAAAACAAAACAAGACAAGACAAGACAAGACAAGATAAGACAACTTGTCAAGACAAGACAAGACAAGACAAGACAAGACAAGACAAGACAACTTGTCAAGACAACACAAGGCAAGACAAGACAAGACAAGACAAGACAAGACAAGACAAGACCACTTGTCAAGACAATACAAGACAAGACAAGACAAGACAACTTGTCAAGACAATACAAGACAAGACAAGACAAGAAAACTTGTCAAGACAAGATAAGACAAGACAAGACAACTTGTCAAGACAAGACAAGACAACTTGTCAAGACAAGACAACTTTTCAAGACAAGACAAGACAAGACGAGACTAGACAAGACAAGACAAGACAAGACAAGACAAGACAAGACAAGACAAGACAAGACAAGACAAGTCAAGACAACTTTTCAAGACAAGGCAAGACAAGACAAGACAAGACAAGACAAGACAAGACAAGACAAGACAAGACAAGACAACTTGTCAAGACAATACAAGACAAGACAAGACAAGACAACTTGTCAAGACAATACAAGACAAGACAAGACAAGACAAGAAAACTTGTCAAGACAAGATAAGACAAGACAAGACAACTTGTCAAGACAAGACAAGACAAGACAACTTGTCAAGACAAGACAACTTGTCAAGACAAGACAAGACAAGACAACTTGTCAACACAAGACAAGACAGGACAAGACAAGACAACTTGTCAAGACAAGACAACTTATCAAGACAAGGCAACCTGTCGAGATAAGACAACTTGTCAAGACAAGACAACTTGTCAAGACAAGACAAGACAAGACAACTTGTCAGGACAAGAGAAGATAAGACAAGACAAGACACGACAACTTATCAAGACAAGATAAGACAACTTGTGAAGACAAGACAAGACGAGACAAGACAAGACAAGACAAGACAAGACAAGACAAGACAAGACAAGACAAGACAAGTTGTCAAGACAAGACAACTTGTCAAGACAAGACAAGACAATACAACTTGTCAAGACAAGACAAGATAAGACAAGACAAGACAAGACAACTTATCAAGACAATACAAGACAACTTGTGAAGACACTACAAGGCGAGACAAGACAAGACAAGACAAAAAAAGACAAGACAAGACAAGACAAGTTCAGACAACTTGTCAAGACAAGACAAGACAAGACAAGACAAGATAAGACAACTTGTCAAGACAAGACAAGGCAAGAGAAGACAAGACAAGACAAGTTGTCAAGACAAGACAACTTGTCAAGACAAGACAAGACAATACAACTTGTCAAGACAAGACAAGATAAGACAAGACAAGACAAGACAACTTATCAAGACAATACAAGACAACTTGTGAAGACACTACAAGGCGAGACAAGTAAAGACAAGACAAACAAAGACAAGACAAGACAAGACAAGACAAAAAAAGCCAAGACAAGACAAGACAAGACAAGACAAGACAAGACAAGACAAGACAAGACAAGACAACTTGTCAAGACAATACAAGACAAGACAAGACAAGAAAACTTGTCAAGACAAGATAAGATAAGACAAGACAACTTGTCAAGACAAGACAAGGCAAGACAAGACAAGACAAGACAAGGCAAGACAAGACAAGTTGTCAAGACAAGACAACTTGTCAAGACAAGACAAGACAATACAACTTGTCAAGACAAGACAAGATAAGACAAGACAAGACAAGACAAGACAATTTATCAAGACAAGACAAGACAACTTGTGAAGAGACTACAAGACGAGACAAGACAAGACAAGACAAGAAAACTTGTCAAGATAAGATAAGACAAGACAAGACAACTTGTCAAGACAAGAAAACTTGTCAAGACTAGATAAGACAAGACAAGACAACTTGTCAAGACAAGACAAGGCAAGACAAGACAAGACAAGACAAGACAAGACAAGACAAGACAAGACAAGACAAGACAAGACAAGACAAGACAACTTTTCACGACAAGGCAAGACAAGACAAGACAAGACAAGACAACTTGTCATGACAATACAAGACAAGACAAGACAAGATAACTTGTCAAGACAATACAAGACAAGACAAGACAAGACAAGAAAACTTGTCAAGACAACATAAGCCAAGACAAGACAACTTGTCAAGACAAGACAAGACAAGACAACTTGTCAAGACAAGACAACACAACTTGTCAAGATAAGACAAGACAAGGCAAGGCAAGACAACTTGTCAAGACAATACAAGACAAGACAAGACAACTTGTCAAGACAATACAAGACAAGACAAGACAAGAAAACTTGTCAAGACAAGATAAGATAAGACAAGACAACTTGTCAAGACAACCCAATTTATAAAAAAACAAGACAACTTGTCAAGACAAGATAACTTTTCAAGACAAGACAAGACAAGACGAGACTAGACAAGACAAGACAAGACAAGACAAGACAAGACAAGACAAGACAAGACAAGACAAGACAAGACAAGACAAGACGAGACAAGACAAGACAAGTCAAGACAACTTTTCAAGACAAGGCAAGACAAGGAAAGACAAGACAAGACAAGACAAGACAAGACAAGACAAGACAACTTGTCAAGACAATACAAGACAAGACAAGACAAGACAACTTGTCAAGACAATACAAGACAAGACAAGACAAGACAAGAAAACATGTCAAGACAAGATAAGACAAGACAAGACAACTTGTCAAGACAAGACAAGACAAGACAACTTGTCAAGACACGACAACTTGTCAAGATAAGACAAGACAAGACAACTTGTCAAGACAAGACAAGACAGGACAAGACAAGACAACTTGTCAAGACAAGACAACTTATCAAGACAAGACAACTTGTCAAGACAAGACAACTTGTCAAGACAAGACAACTTGTCAAGACAAGACAAGACAAGACAACTTGTCAAGACAAGACAAGACAAGACAAGACAAGACAAGACAACTTATCAAGACAAGACAAGACAACTTGTGAAGACAAGACAAGACGAGACAAGACAAGACAAGACAAGACAAGACAAGACAAGACAAGACAAGACAAGACAAGACAAGACAAGACAAGACAAGACAAGACAAGTTCAGACAACTTGTCAAGACAAGACAAGACAAGACAAGATAAGACAACTTGTCAAGACAAGACAAGACAAGACAAGACAAGACAAGACAACTTGTCAAGACAAGACAAGTTGTCAAGACAAGACAACTTGTCAAGACAAGACAAGACAAGACAACTTGTCAAGACAAGACAAGATAAGACAAGACAAGACAAGACAACTTATCAAGACAATACAAGACAACTTGTGAAGACACTACAAGGCGAGACAAGACAAGACAAGACAAAAAAAGACAAGACAAGACAAGACAAGACAAAAAAAGCCAAGGCAAGACAAGACAAGACAAGACAAGACAAGACAAGACAAGACAAGACAAGACAAGACAAGACAAGAAAAGACAAGACAAGACAAGACAACTTGTCAAGACAATACAAGACAAGACAAGACAAGACAAGAAAACTTGTCAAGACAAGATAAGATAAGACAAGACAACTTGTCAAGACAAGACAAGGCAAGACAAGACAAGACAAGACAAGTTGTCAAGACAAGACAACTTGTCAAGACAAGACAAGACAATACAACTTGTCAAGACAAGACAAGATAAGACAATACAAGACAAGACAAGACAATTTATCAAGACAAGACAAGACAACTTGTGAAGACACTACAAGACGAGACAAGACAAGACAAGACAAGAAAACTTGTCAAGACAAGATAAGATAAGACAAGACAACTTGTCAAGACAAGCCAATTTATAAAAAAACAAGAGAACTTGTCAAGACAAGATAACTTTTCAAGACAAGACAAGACAAGACGAGACTAGACAAGACAAGACAAGACAAGACAAGACAATACAAGACAAGACAAGACAAGACAAGACAAGACAAGACAAGACAAGTCAAGACAACTTTTCAAGACAAGGCAAGACAAGGAAAGACAAGACAAGACAAGACAAGACAAGACAAGACAAGACAACTTGTCAAGACAATACAAGACAAGACAAGACAAGACAACTGTCAAGACAATACAAGACAAGACAAGACAAGAAAACTTGTCAAGACAAGATAAGACAAGACAAGACAACTTGTCAAGACAAGACAAGACAAGACAACTTGTCAAGACAAGACAACTTGT
Organism: Chrysogorgia sp. JL179-B06; assembly: GCA_035772405.1. NCBI lineage: Eukaryota > Metazoa > Cnidaria > Anthozoa > Scleralcyonacea > Chrysogorgiidae > Chrysogorgia > Chrysogorgia sp. JL179-B06. The sequence goes on along the minus strand of JAYKKM010000129.1, from coordinate 31,521 downwards.
CAAGACAAGACAAGACAAGACAACTTGTCAAGACAAGACAAGACAAGACAAGACAAGACAACTTGTCAAGACAAGACAACTTATCAAGACAAGACAACCTGTCAAGACAAGACAACTTGTCAAGACAAGACAACTTGTCAAGACAAGACAAGACAAGACAACTTGTCAAGACAAGACAAGATAAGACAAGACAAGACAAGACAACTTATCAAGACAAGACAAGACAACTTGTGAAGACAAGACAAGACGAGACAAGACAAGACAAGACAAGACAAGACAAGACAAGTTGTCAAGACAAGACAACTTGTCAAGACAAGACAAGACAATACAACTTGTCAAGACAAGACAAGATAAGACAAGACAAGACAAGACAACTTATCAAGACAATACAAGACAACTTGTGAAGACACTACAAGGCGAGACAAGACAAGACAAGACAAAAAAAGACAAGACAAGACAAGACAAGTTCAGACAACTTGTCAAGACAAGACAAGACAAGACAAGACAAGATAAGACAACTTGTCAAGACAAGACAAGGCAAGACAAGACAAGACAAGACAAGTTGTCAAGACAAGACAACTTGTCAAGACAAGACAAGACAATACAACTTGTCAAGACAAGACAAGATAAGACAAGACAAGACAAGACAACTTATCAAGACAATACAAGACAACTTGTGAAGACACTACAAGGCGAGACAAGTAAAGACAAGACAAAAAAAGACAAGACAAGACAAGACAAGACAAAAAAAGCCAAGACAAGACAAGACAAGACAAGACAAGACAAGACAAGACAAGACAAGACAAGACAAGACAAGACAACTTGTCAAGACAACTTGTCAAGACAATACAAGACAAGACAAGACAAGAAAACTTGTCAAGACAAGATAAGACAAGACAAGACAACTTGTCAAGACAAGACAATTTATCAAGACAAGACAACTTGTCAAGACAAGACAACTTTTCAAGACAAGACAAGACAAGACAAGACAAGACAAGACAAGACAAGACAAGACAAGACAAGACAAGACAAGACAAGACAAGACAACTTTTCAAGACAAGACAAGACAAGACAAGACAAGACAAGACAACTTGTCAAGACAATACAAGACAAGACAAGACAAGACATGACAACTTGTCAAGACAATACAAGATAAGACAAGACAAGACAAGAAATATTGTCAAGACAAGACAAGACAAGACAAGACAAGACAAGACAACTTGTCAAGACAAGACAACTTATCAAGACAAGACAAGACAACTTGTGAAGACAAGACAAGACAAGACAAGACAAGACAAGACAAGACAAGACAAGACAAGACAAGACAAGACAAGACAAGACAAGACAAGACAAGACAAGACAAGACAAGACAAGATAAGACAACTTGTCAAGACAAGACAAGACAAGACAAGACAACTTGTCAAGACAAGACAAGACAAGACAAGAAAAGACAAGACAAGAAAAGACAAGACAAGACAAGACAAGACAAGACAAGACAACTTGTCAAGACAAGACAAGACAAGACAAGACAAGACAAGACAACTTGTCAAGACAAGACAAGACAACTTGTCAAGACAATACAAGACAAGACAAGACAAGACAACTTGTCAAGACAAGACAAGACAAGACAAGACAACTTGTCAAGACAAGACAATTTATCAAGACAAGACAACTTGTCAAGACAAGACAACTTTTCAAGACAAGACAAGACAAGACGAGACAAGACAAGACAAGTCAAGACAACTTTTCAAGACAAGACAAGACAAGACAAGACAAGACAAGACAAGACAAGACAAGACAACTTGTCAAGACAAGACAAGACAGACAAGACAAGACAAGACAAGACAAGACAACTTGTCAAGACAAGACAAGGCAAGACAAGACAAGACAAGACAAGACAAGACAAGACCACTTGTCAAGACAATACAAGACAAGACAAGACAAGACAACTTGTCAAGACAATACAAGACAAGACAAGACAAGAAAACTTGTCAAGACAAGATAAGACAAGACAAGACAACTTGTCAAGACAAGACAATTTATCAAGACACAAGACAACTTGTCAAGACAAGACAACTTTTCAAGACAAGACAAGACAAGACGAGACTAGACAAGACAAGACAAGACAAGACAAGACAAGACAAGACAAGACGAGGCAAGACAAGACAAGTCAAGACAACTTTTCAAGACAAGACAAGACAAGGAAAGACAAGACAAGACAAGACAAGACAAGACAAGACAAGACAAGACAACTTGTCAAGACAATACAAGACAAGACAAGACAAGACAACTTGTCAAGACAAGACAAGACAAGACAAGACAAGACAAGAAAACTTGTCAAGACAAGACAAGACAAGACAAGACAACTTGTCAAGACAAGACAAGACAAGACAACTTGTCAAGACAAGACAACTTGTCAAGACAAGACAAGACAAGACAACTTGTCAAGACAAGACAAGACAAGACAAGACAAGACAACTTGTCAAGACAAGACAACTTATCAAGACAAGACAACTTGTCAAGACAAGACAACTTGTCAAGACAAGACAACTTGTCAAGACAAGACAAGACAAGACAACTTGTCAAGACAAGACAAGATAAGACAAGACAAGACAAGACAACTTATCAAGACAAGACAAGACAACTTGTCAAGACAAGACAAGACAAGACAAGACAAGACAAGACAAGACAAGACAAGACAAGACAACTTGTCAAGACAAGACAACTTGTCAAGACAAGACAAGACAAGACAACTTGTCAAGACAAGACAAGACAAGACAAGACAAGACAAGACAACTTATCAAGACAAGACAAGACAACTTGTCAATACAATACAAGACAAGACAAGACAAGACAAGACAAAAAAAAGACAAGACAAGACAAGACAAGTTCAGACAACTTGTCAAGACAAGACAAGACAAGACAAGACAAGACAAGACAACTTGTCAAGACAAGACAAGACAAGACAAGACAAGACAAGACAACTTGTCAAGACAAGACAACTTGTCAAGACAAGACAAGACAAGACAACTTGTCAAGACAAGACAAGATAAGACAAGACAAGACAAGACAACTTATCAAGACAAGACAAGACAACTTGTGAAGACACTACAAGACGAGACAAGACAAGACAAGAGAAGACAAGACAAGACAAGACAAGACAAGACAAGACAAGGTCAGACAAGACAAGACAAGACAAGACAAGACAAGACAAGACAAGACAAGACAAGACAAGACAAGACAAGACAAGACAAGACAAGACAAGACAAGACAACTTGTCAAGACAATACAAGACAAGACAAGACAAGAAAACTTGTCAAGACAAGACAAGACAAGACAAGACAACTTGTCAAGACAAGACAAGACAAGACAAGACAAGACAAGACAAGACAACTTGTCAAGACAAGACAACTTGTCAAGACAAGACAAGACAAGACAACTTGTCAAGACAAGACAAGACAAGACAAGACAAGACAAGACAAGACAACTTATCAAGACAAGACAAGACAACTTGTGAAGAGACCACAAGACAAGACAAGACAAGACAACACAAGACAACTTGTCAAGACAAGACAAGACAAGACAAGACAACTTGTCAAGACAAGAAAACTTGTCAAGACAAGACAAGACAAGACAAGACAACTTGTCAAGACAAGACAAGACAAGACAAGACAAGAAAAGACAAGACAAGACAAGACAAGACAAGACAACTTTTCAAGACAAGACAAGACAAGACAAGACAAGACAAGACAAGACAACTTGTCAAGACAAGACAAGACAAGACAACTTGTCAAGACAAGACAACTTATCAAGACAAGACAACTTGTCAAGACAAGACAACTTGTCAAGACAAGACAACTTGTCAAGACAAGACAAGACAAGACAAGACAACTTGTCAAGACAAGACAAGACAAGACAACTTGTCAAGATAAGACAAGACAAGACAAGACCACTTGTCAAGACAATACAAGACTAGACAAGACAACTTGTCAAGACAAGACAACTTATCAAGACACGGCAACTTGTCAAGACAAGACAACTTGTCAAGACAAGACAACTTAAGACAAGTCAAGACAAGACAACTTGTCAAGACAAGACAAGACAAGACAACTTGTCAAGACAAGACAAGACAAGACAAGACAAGACAAGACAACTTGTCAAGACAATACAAGACAAGACAAGACAAGACAACTTGTCAAGACAAGACAACTTATCAAGACAAGACAACTTGTCAAGACAAGAAAACTTGTCAAGACAAGACAACTTGTCAAGACAAGACAAGACAAGACAACTTGTCAAGACAAGACAAGACAACTTGTCAAGACAAGACAAGACAAGACAAGACAACTTGTCAAGACAAGACAAGACAAGACAACTTGTCAAGACAAGACAACTTATCAAGACAAGACAACTTGTCAAGACAAGACAACTTGTCAAGACAAGACAACTTGTCAAGACAAGACAAGACAAGACAACTTGTCAAGACAAGACAAGACAAGACAAGACAAGACAAGACAACTTGTCAAGACAATACAAGACAAGACAAGACAAGACAACTTGTCAAGACAAGACAACTTATCAAGACAAGACAACTTGTCAAGACAAGACAACTTGTCAAGACAAGACAACTTGTCAAGACAAGACAAGACAAGACAACTTGTCAAGACAAGACAAGACAAGACAACTTGTCAAGACAAGACAAGACAACTTGTCAAGACAAGACAAGACAAGACAAGACAACTTGTCAAGACAATACAAGACAAGACAACTTGTCAAGACAAGACAACTTATCAAGACAAGACAACTTGTCAAGACAAGACAACTTGTCAAGACAAGACAACTTGTCAAGACAAGACAACTTGTCAAGACAAGACAACTTGTCAAGACAAGACAAGACAAGACAAGACAAGACAACTTGTCAAGACAAGACAAGACGAGACAAGACAAGACAAGACAAGACAAGACAAGACAAGACAAGACAAGACAAGACAAGACAAGACAAGACAAGACAACTTGTCAAGACAAGACAAGACAAGACAAGACAAGACAAGACAAGACAACTTGTCAAGACAAGACAAGACAAGACAAGACAACTTGTCAAGACAAGACAAGACAAGACAAGACAAGACAAGACAAGACAAGACAAGACAAGACAAGACAACTTGTCAAGACAATACAAGACAAGACAAGACAAGAAAACTTGTCAAGACAAGACAAGACAAGACAAGACAACTTGTCAAGACAAGACAAGACAACTTGTCAAGACAAGACAACTTTTCAAGACAAGACAAGACAAGACAATAAAACTTGTCAAGACAAGACAAGACAAGACAAGACAAGACAAGACAACTTGTCAAGACAAGACAAGACAAGACAACTTGTCAAGACAAGACAACTTGTCAAGACAAGACAATTTGTCAAGACAAGACAACTTGTCAAGACAAGACAACTTGTCAAGACAAGACAAGACAAGACAACTTGTCAAGACAAGACAAGACAAGACAAGACAAGACAACTTGTCAAGACAAGACAAGACAAGACAACTTTTCAAGACAAGACAAGACAAGACAAGACAAGACAAGACAACTTGTCAAGACAAGACAAGACAAGACAAGACAAGACAAGACAAGACAAGACAACTTGTCAAGACAAGACAAGACAAGACAAGACAAGACAAGACAAGACAAGACAAGACAAGACAAGACAAGACAACTTGTCAAGACAAGACAAGACAAGACAAGACAACTTGTCAAGACAAGACAAGACAAGACAAGACAAGACAAGACAAGACAAGACAAGACAAGACAAGACAAGACAAGACAAGACAAGACAACTTGTCAAGACAATACAAGACAAGACAAGACAACTTGTCAAGACAATACAAGACAAGACAAGACAAGAAAACTTGTCAAGACAAGATAAGACAAGACAAGACAACTTGTCAAGACAAGACAATTTATCAAGACAAGACAACTTGTCAAGACAAGACAACTTTTCAAGACAAGACAAGACAAGACAAGACGAGACAAGACAAGACAAGACAAGACAAGACAAGACAAGTCAAGACAACTTTTCAAGACAAGACAAGACAAGACAAGACAAGACAAGACAACTTGTCAAGACAATACAAGACAAGACAAGACAAGACAAGACAACTTGTCAAGACAAGACAAGATAAGACAAGACAAGACAAGAAAAATTGTCAAGACAAGACAAGACAAGACAAGACAAGACAAGACAACTTGTCAAGACAAGACAACTTATCAAGACAAGACAAGACAACTTGTGAAGACAAGACAAGACGAGACAAGACAAGACAAGACAAGACAAGACAAGACAAGACAAGACAAGACAAGACAAGACAAGACAAGACAAGACAAGACAAGATAAGACAACTTGTCAAGACAAGACAAGACAAGACAAGACAACTTGTCAAGACAAGACAAGACAAGACAAGACAAGACAAGACAAGACAAGACAAGACAAGACAAGACAAGACACTTGTCAAGACAATACAAGACAAGACAAGACAAGAAAAGACCACTTGTCAAGACAAGACAAGACAACTTGTCAAGACAATACAAGACAAGACAAGACAAGAAAACTTGTCAAGACAAGACAAGACAAGACAAGACAACTTGTCAAGACAAGACAATTTATCAAGACAAGACAACTTGTCAAGACAAGACAACTTTTCAAGACAAGACAAGACAAGACAAGACAAGACAAGACAAGTCAAGACAACTTTTCAAGACAAGACAAGACAAGACAAGACAAGACAAGACAAGACAAGACAAGACAACTTGTCAAGACAAGACAAGACAAGACAAGACAAGACAAGACAAGACAACTTGTCAAGACAAGACAAGACAAGACAAGACAAGACAAGAACAAGACAAGACAAGACAAGACCACTTGTCAAGACAATACAAGACAAGACAAGACAAGACAACTTGTCAAGACAATACAAGACAAGACAAGACAAGAAAACTTGTCAAGACAAGACAAGACAAGACAAGACAACTTGTCAAGACAAGACAATTTATCAAGACAAGACAACTTGTCAAGACAAGACAACTTTTCAAGACAAGACAAGACAAGACAAGACAAGACAAGACAAGACAAGACAAGACAAGACAAGACAAGACAAGACAAGACAAGACAAGACAAGTCAAGACAACTTTTCAAGACAAGACAAGACAAGACAAGACAAGACAAGACAAGACAAGACAAGACAAGACAAGACAACTTGTCAAGACAATACAAGACAAGACAAGACAAGACAACTTGTCAAGACAATACAAGACAAGACAAGACAAGACAAGAAAACTTGTCAAGACAAGATAAGACAAGACAAGACAACTTGTCAAGACAAGACAAGACAAGACAACTTGTCAAGACAAGACAACTTGTCAAGACAAGACAAGACAAGACAACTTGTCAAGACAAGACAAGACAAGACAAGACAAGACAACTTGTCAAGACAAGACAACTTATCAAGACAAGACAACTTGTCAAGACAAGACAACTTGTCAAGACAAGACAACTTGTCAAGACAAGACAAGACAAGACAACTTGTCAAGACAAGACAAGATAAGACAAGACAAGACAAGACAACTTATCAAGACAAGACAAGACAACTTGTGAAGACAAGACAAGACGAGACAAGACAAGACAAGACAAGACAAGACAAGACAAGACAAGACAAGACAAGACAAGACAACTTGTCAAGACAAGACAACTTGTCAAGACAAGACAAGACAAGACAACTTGTCAAGACAAGACAAGACAAGACAAGACAAGACAAGACAACTTATCAAGACAAGACAAGACAACTTGTCAAGACAAGACAAGACAAGACAAGACAAGACAAGACAAAAAAAGACAAGACAAGACAAGACAAGATAAGACAACTTGTCAAGACAAGACAAGACAAGACAAGACAAGACAAGACAACTTGTCAAGACAAGACAAGACAAGACAAGACAAGACAAGACAACTTGTCAAGACAAGACAACTTGTCAAGACAAGACAAGACAAGACAACTTGTCAAGACAAGACAAGATAAGACAAGACAAGACAAGACAAGACAACTTATCAAGACAAGACAAGACAACTTGTGAAGACAAGACAAGACAAGACAAGACAAGACAAGAAAACTTGTCAAGACAAGATAAGACAAGACAAGACAACTTGTCAAGACAAGACAACTTGTCAAGACAAGACAAGACAAGACAAGACAACTTGTCAAGACAAGACAAGACAAGACAAGACAAGACAAGACAAGACAAGACAAGACAAGACAAGACAAGACAAGACAAGACAACTTGTCAAGACAAGACAAGACAAGACAAGACAAGACAACTTGTCAAGACAATACAAGACAAGACAAGACAAGACAAGACAACTTGTCAAGACAATACAAGACAAGACAAGACAAGACAAGAAAACTTGTCAAGACAACATAAGACAAGACAAGACAACTTGTCAAGACAAGACAAGACAAGACAACTTGTCAAGACAAGACAAGACAACTTGTCAAGACAAGACAAGACAAGACAAGACAAGACAACTTGTCAAGACAATACAAGACAAGACAAGACAACTTGTCAAGACAATACAAGACAAGACAAGACAAGAAAACTTGTCAAGACAAGACAATATAACAAGACAAGACAACTTGTCAAGACAAGACAACTTTTCAAGACAAGACAAGACAAGACAAGACAAGACAAGACAAGACAAGACAAGACAAGACAAGACAAGACAAGACAAGACAAGACAAGACAAGACAAGACAAGACAAGACAAGACAAGACAAGACAAGACAAGTCAAGACAACTTTTCAAGACAAGACAAGACAAGAAAAGACAAGACAAGACAAGACAAGACAAGACAAGACAACTTGTCAAGACAATACAAGACAAGACAAGACAAGACAACTTGTCAAGACAAGACAAGACAAGACAAGACAAGACAAGAAAACTTGTCAAGACAAGACAAGACAAGACAAGACAACTTGTCAAGACAAGACAAGACAAGACAACTTGTCAAGACAAGACAACTTGTCAAGACAAGACAAGACAAGACAACTTGTCAAGACAAGACAAGACAGACAAGACAAGACAACTTGTCAAGACAAGACAACTTATCAAGACAAGACAACTTGTCAAGACAAGACAACTTGTCAAGACAAGACAACTTGTCAAGACAAGACAAGACAAGACAACTTGTCAGACAAGACAAGACAAGACAAGACAAGACAAGACAACTTATCAAGACAAGACAAGACAACTTGTGAAGACAAGACAAGACGAGACAAGACAAGACAAGACAAGACAAGACAAGACAAGACAAGACAAGACAAGACAAGACAAGACAAGACAACTTGTCAAGACAAGACAAGACAAGACAAGACAAGACAACTTGTCAAGACAAGACAAGACAAGACAAGACAAGACAAGACAAGTTGTCAAGACAAGACAACTTGTCAAGACAAGACAAGACAAGACAACTTGTCAAGACAAGACAAGACAAGACAAGACAAGACAAGACAACTTATCAAGACAAGACAAGACAACTTGTCAAGACAAGACAAGACAAGACAAGACAAGACAAGACAAGAAAAGACAAGACAAGACAAGACAAGACAAGACAAGCCAAGACAAGACAAGACAAGACAAGACAAGACAAGACAAGACAAGACAAGACAAGACAAGACAAGAAAAGACAAGACAAGACAAGACAACTTGTCAAGACAAGACAAGACAAGACAAGACAAGACAAGAAAACTTGTCAAGACAAGACAAGACAAGACAAGACAACTTGTCAAGACAAGACAAGACAAGACAAGACAAGACAAGACAACTTGTCAAGACAAGACAACTTGTCAAGACAAGACAAGACAAGACAACTTGTCAAGACAAGACAAGACAAGACAAGACAAGACAAGACAAGACAACTTATCAAGACAAGACAAGACAACTTGTCAAGACAATACAAGACAAGACAAGACAAGACAAGACAAGAAAACTTGTCAAGACAAGATAAGACAAGACAAGACAACTTGTCAAGACAAGACAATACAAGACAACTTGTCAAGACAAGACAACTTTTCAAGACAAGACAAGACAAGACGAGACTAGACAAGACAAGACAAGACAAGACAAGACAACACAAGACAAGACAAGACAAGACAAGACAAGACAAGACAAGACAAGACAACTTTTCAAGACAAGACAAGACAAGGCAAGACAAGACAAGACAAGACAAGACAAGACAAGACAAGACAACTTGTCAAGACAATACAAGACAAGACAAGACAAGACAAGACAAGACAATACAAGACAAGACAAGACAAGAAAACTTGTCAAGACAAGACAAGACAAGACAAGACAACTTGTCAAGACAAGACAAGACAAGACAACTTGTCAAGACAAGACAACTTGTCAAGACAAGACAAGACAAGACAACTTGTCAAGACAAGACAAGACAAGACAAGACAAGACAACTTGTCAAGACAAGACAACTTATCAAGACAAGACAACTTGTCAAGACAAGACAACTTGTCAAGACAAGACAACTTGTCAAGACAAGACAAGACAAGACAACTTGTCAAGACAAGACAAGATAAGACAAGACAAGACAAGACAACTTATCAAGACAAGACAAGACAACTTGTGAAGACAAGACAAGACGAGACAAGACAAGACAAGACAAGACAAGACAAGACAAGACAAGACAACTTGTCAAGACAAGACAACTTGTCAAGACAAGACAAGACAAGACAACTTGTCAAGACAAGACAAGACAAGACAAGACAAGACAAGACAACTTGTCAAGACAAGACAAGACAACTTGTCAAGACAATACAAGACAAGACAAGACAAGACAAGACAAAACAAGACAAGACAAGACAAGACAAGTTCAGACAACTTGTCAAGACAAGACAAGACAAGACAAGACAAGACAAGACAACTTGTCAAGACAAGACAAGACAAGACAAGACAAGACAACTTGTCAAGACAAGACAACTTGTCAAGACAAGACAAGACAAGACAACTTGTCAAGACAAGACAAGACAAGACAAGACAAGACAAGACAACTTGTCAAGACAAGACAAGACAACTTGTGAAGACAAGACAAGACAAGACAAGACAAGACAAGACAAAAAAAGACAAGACAAGACAAGACAAGACAAAAAAAGACAAGACAAGACAAGACAAGACAAGACAAGACAAGACAAGACAAGACAAGACAAGACAAGACAAGACAAGACAACTTGTCAAGACAATACAAGACAAGACAAGACAAGAAAACTTGTCAAGACAAGACAAGACAAGACAAGACAACTTGTCAAGACAAGACAAGACAAGACAAGACAAGACAAGACAAGACAAGACAAGACAAGACAACTTGTCAAGACAAGACAACTTGTCAAGACAAGACAAGACAAGACAACTTGTCAAGACAAGACAAGACAAGACAAGACAAGACAAGACAAGACAACTTATCAAGACAAGACAAGACAACTTGTGAAGACACTACAAGACAAGACAAGACAAGACAAGACAAGAAAACTTGTCAAGACAAGACAAGACAAGACAAGACAACTTGTCAAGACAAGAAAACTTGTCAAGACAAGATAAGACAAGACAAGACAACTTGTCAAGACAAGACAAGACAAGACAAGACAAGACAAGACAAGACAAGACAAGACAAGACAAGACAAGACAAGACAAGACAAGACAACTTGTCAAGACAAGACAAGACAAGACAAGACAAGACAAGACAACTTGTCAAGACAATACAAGACAAGACAAGACAAGACAACTTGTCAAGACAATACAAGACAAGACAAGACAAGACAAGAAAACTTGTCAAGACAAGATAAGACAAGACAAGACAACTTGTCAAGACAAGACAAGACAAGACAACTTGTCAAGACAAGACAAGACTTGTCAAGACAAGACAAGACAAGACAAGACAAGACAACTTGTCAAGACAATACAAGACAAGACAAGACAACTTGTCAAGACAATACAAGACAAGACAAGACAAGACAAGAAAACTTGTCAAGACAAGATAAGACAAGACAAGACAACTTGTCAAGACAAGACAATTTATCAAGACAAGACAACTTGTCAAGACAAGACAACTTTTCAAGACAAGACAAGACAAGACAAGACGAGACTAGACAAGACAAGACAAGACAAGACAAGACAAGACAAGACAAGACAAGACAAGACAAGACAAGACAAGACAAGACAAGACAAGACAAGACAAGACAAGACAAGACAAGACAAGACAACTTGTCAAGACAAGACAAGACAAGGAAAGACAAGACAAGACAAGACAAGACAAGACAAGACAAGACAAGACAAGACAAGACAAGACAACTTGTCAAGACAAGACAAGACAAGACAAGACAAGACAACTTGTCAAGACAAGACAAGACAAGACAAGACAAGACAAGAAAACTTGTCAAGACAAGACAAGACAAGACAAGACAACTTGTCAAGACAAGACAAGACAAGACAACTTGTCAAGACAAGACAACTTGTCAAGACAAGACAAGACAAGACAACTTGTCAAGACAAGACAACTTATCAAGACAAGACAACCTTGTCAAGACAAGACAACTTGTCAAGACAAGACAACTTGTCAAGACAAGACAAGACAAGACAACTTGTCAAGACAAGACAAGACAAGACAAGACAAGACAAGACAAGACAACTTATCAAGACAAGACAAGACAACTTGTCAAGACAAGACAAGACAAGACAAGACAAGACAAGACAAGACAAGACAAGACAAGACAAGACAAGACAAGTTCAGACAACTTGTCAAGACAAGACAAGACAAGACAAGACAAGACAACTTGTCAAGACAAGACAAGACAAGACAAGACAAGACAAGACAACTTGTCAAGACAAGACAACTTGTCAAGACAAGACAAGACAAGACAACTTGTCAAGACAAGACAAGACAAGACAAGACAAGACAAGACAACTTATCAAGACAAGACAAGACAACTTGTCAAGACACTACAAGACAAGACAAGACAAGACAAGACAAGACAAGACAAGACAAGACAAGACAAGACAAGACAAGACAAGACAAGACAAGACAAGACAAGACAAGACAAGACAAGACAAGACAAGACAAGACAAGACAAGACAAGACAAGACAAGACAAGACAAGACAAGACAAGACAAGACAACTTGTCAAGACAAGACAAGACAAGACAAGACAACTTGTCAAGACAAGACAAGACAAGACAAGACAACTTGTCAAGACAAGACAAGACAAGACAAGACAAGACAAGACAAGACAATTGTCAAGACAAGACAACTTGTCAAGACAAGACAAGACAAGACAACTTGTCAAGACAAGACAAGATAAGACAAGACAAGACAAGACAAGACAACTTATCAAGACAAGACAAGACAACTTGTCAAGACAATACAAGACAAGACAAGACAAGACAAGACAAGACAACTTGTCAAGACAAGACAAGACAAGACAAGACAACTTGTCAAGACAAGAAAACTTGTCAAGACAAGACAAGACAAGACAAGACAACTTGTCAAGACAAGACAAGACAAGACAAGACAAGACAAGACAAGACAAGACAAGACAAGACAAGACAACTTGTCAAGACAAGACAAGACAAGACAAGACAAGACAAGACAACTTGTCAAGACAAGACAAGACAAGACAAGACAAGCTTGTCAAGACAAGACAAGACAAGACAAGACAAGACAAGACAAGACAACTTGTCAAGACAAGACATAAGACAAGACAAGACAACTTGTCAAGACAAGACAAGACAAGACAAGACAACTTGTCAAGACAAGACAAGACAACTTGTCAAGACAAGACAAGACAAGACAAGACAAGACAACTTGTCAAGACAAGACAAGACAAGACAAGACAAGACAAGACAAGACAAGACAAGACAAGACAAGACAAGACAAGACAAGACAAGACAAGACAAGACAAGACAAGACAACTTGTCAAGACAAGACAAGACAAGACAACTTGTCAAGACAAGACAAGACAAGACAAGACAAGACAAGACAAGACAAGACAAGTCAAGACAAGACAAGACAAGACAAGACAAGACAAGACAACTTGTCAAGACAAGACAAGACAAGACAAGACAAGACAAGACAAGACAAGACAAGACAAGACAAGACAACTTGTCAAGACAAGACAAGACAAGACAAGACAAGACAAGACAAGACAAGACAACTTGTCAAGACAAGACAAGACAAGACAAGACAAGACAAGACAAGACAAGACAAGACAAGACAAGACAAGACAAGACAAGACAAGACAAGACAAGACAAGACAAGACAAGACACGACAAGACAAGACAAGACAAGACCATTGTCAAGACAATACAAGACAAGACAAGACAACTTGTCAAGACAAGACAAGACAAGACAAGACAAGACAACTTGTCAAGACAAGACAAGACAAGACAAGACAAGACAAGACAACTTATCAAGACAAGACAACTTGTCAAGACAAGACAACTTGTCAAGACAAAACAAGAAGACAAGACAAGACAAGACAAGACAAGACAACTTGTCAAGACAAGACAAGACAAGACAAGACAAGACAAGACAAGACAACTTGTGAAGACAAGACAAGAGACAAGACAAGACAAGACAAGACAAGACAAGACAAGACAAGACAAGACAAGACAAGACAAGACAAGACAAGACAAGACAAGACAAGACAAGACAAGACAAGACAAGACAAGACAACTTGTCAAGACAAGACAAGACAAAGACAAGACAAGACAACTTGTCAAGACAAGACAAGACAAGACAAGACAACTTGTCAAGACAAGACAAGTCAAGACAAGACAAGACAAGACAAGACAAGACAAGACAAGACAAGACAAGACAAGACAACTTGTCAAGACAAGACAAGACAAGACAAGACAACTTGTCAAGACAAGACAAGACAAGACAAGACAACTTGTCAAGACAAGACAATTTATCAAGACAAGACAACTTGTCAAGACAAGACAACAAGACAAGACAAGACAAGACAAGACAAGACAAGACAAGACAAGACAAGACAAGACAAGACAACTTGTCAAGACAAGACAAGATAAGACAAGACAAGACAAGACAAGACAACTTGTCAAGACAAGACAAGACAAGACAAGACAAGACAAGACAAGACAAGACAAGACAAGACAAGACAACTTGTCAAGACAAGACAAGACAAGACAAGACAACTTGTCAAGACAAGACAACTTGTCAAGACAAGACAAGACAAGACAAGACAACTTGTCAAGACAAGACAAGACAAGACAAGACAAGACAAGACAAGACAAGACAAGACAAGACAAGACAAGACAAGACAAGACAACTTGTCAAGACAAGACAAGACAAGACAAGACAAGACAAGACAAGACAACTTGTAAAGACAAGACAAGACAAGACAAGACAACTTGTCAAGACAAGACAAGACAAGACAAGACAAGACAAGACAACTTGTCAAGACAAGATAAGACAAGACAAGACAACTTGTCAAGACAAGACAAGACAAGACAACTTGTCAAGACAAGACAAGACAAGACAAGACAAGACAAGACAAGACAAGACAAGTCAAGACAAGACAAGTCAAGACAAGACAAGACAAGACAAGACAAGACAAGACAAGACAACTTGTCAAGACAAGACAAGACAAGACAAGACAAGACAAGACAAGACAAGACAAGACAAGACAACTTGTCAAGACAAGACAAGACAAGACAAGACAAGACAAGACAAGACAAGACAAGACAACTTGTCAAGACAAGACAAGACAAGACAAGACAAGACAAGACAAGACAAGACAAGACAAGACAAGACAAGACAAGACAAGACAAGACAAGAAGACAGACAAGACAAGACAAGACAAGACATTGTCAAGACAATACAAGACAAGACAAGACAACTTGTCAAGATAAGACAAGACAAGACAAGACAGGAAAACTTGTCAAGACAAGACAAGACAAGACAAGACAACTTGTCAAGACAAGACAATTTATCAAGACAAGACAACTTGTCAAGACAAGACAACTTGTCAAGACAAGACAAGACAAGACAAGACAAGACAAGACAAGACAACTTTTCAAGACAAGACAAGACAAGACAAGACAAGACAAGACAAGACAACTTGTCAAGACAATACAAGACAAGACAAGACAAGACAAGACAAGACAAGACAAGACAAGACAAGACAAGACAAGACAAGACAAGACAAGACAAGACAAGACAAGACAAGACAAGACAAGACAACTTGTCAAGACAAGACAAGACAAGACAAGACAAGAAAACTTGTCAAGACAAGACAAGACAAGACAAGACAACTTGTCAAGACAAGACAAGACAAGACAAGACAAGACAAGACAAGACAACTTGTCAAGACAAGACAAGACAAGACAAGACAACTTGTCAAGACAAGACAAGACAAGACAAGAAAACTTGTCAAGACAAGACAAGACAAGACAAGACAACTTGTCAAGACAAGACAATTTATCAAGACAAGACAACTTGTCAAGACAAGACAACTTTTCAAGACAAGACAAGACAAGACAAGACAAGACAAGACAAGACAAGACAAGACAAGACAAGACAAGACAAGACAAGACAAGACAAGACAAGACAAGACAAGACAAGACAAGACAAGACAAGACAAGACAAGACAAGACAAGACAAGACAACTTGTCAAGACAAGACAAGACAAGACAAGACAAGACAAGACAAGACAAGACAAGACAACTTGTCAAGACAAGACAAGACAAGACAAGACAAGACAAGACAAGACAACTTGTCAAGACAATACAAGACAAGACAAGACAACTTGTCAAGACAATACAAGACAAGACAAGAAAACTTGTCAAGACAAGATAAGACAAGACAAGACAACTTGTCAAGACAAGACAATTTATCAAGACAAGACAACTTGTCAAGACAAGACAACTTTTCAAGACAAGACAAGACAAGACAAGACAAGACAAGACAAGACAAGACAAGACAAGACAAGACAAGACAAGACAAGACAAGACAAGACAAGACAAGACAAGACAAGACAAGACAAGACAAGACAACTTGTCAAGACAAGACAAGACAAGACAAGACAAGACAAGACAAGACAAGACAAGACAACTTGTCAAGACAAGACAAGACAAGACAAGACAAGACAAGACAAGACAAGACAAGACAAGACAAGACAAGACAAGACAAGACAAGACAAGACAAGACAACTTGTCAAGACAAGACAAGACAAGACAAGACAAGACAAGACAAGACAAGACAAGACAAGACAAGACAAGACAAGACAAGACAAGACAAGACAAGACAAGACAAGACACGACAAGACAAGACAAGACAAGACCATTGTCAAGACAATACAAGACAAGACAAGACAACTTGTCAAGATAATACAAGACAAGACAAGACAGGAAAACTTGTCAAGACAAGATAAGACAAGACAAGACATCTTGTCAAGACAAGACAATTTATCAAGACAAGACAACTTGTCAAGACAAGACAACTTTTCAAGACAAGACAAGACGAGACTAGACAAGACAAGTCCAGACAACTTTTCAAGACAAGGCAACACAAGACAAGACAAGACAAGACAAGACAACTTGTGAAGACACTACAAGACGAGACAAGACAAGACATGACAAAAAAAGCCAAGACACGACAAGACAAGACAAGACAAGACAAGACAAGACAAGACAAGACAAGACAAGACAAGACAAGACAAGACAAGACAACTTGTCAAGACAATACAAGACAAGACAAGACAAGACAACTTGTCAAGACAAGACAAGACAAGACAAGACAACTTGTCAAGACAAGACAAGACAAGACAAGACAAGACAAGACAAGACAAGACAAGACAAGACAAGACAAGACAAGACAACTTGTCAAGACAAGACAAGACAAGACAAGACAACTTGTCAAGACAAGACAAGACAAGACAAGACAACTTGTCAAGACAAGACAATTTATCAAGACAAGACAACTTGTCAAGACAAGACAACTTTTCAAGACAAGACAAGACAAGACAAGACGAGACAAGACAAGACAAGACAAGACAAGACAAGACAAGACAAGACAAGACAAGACAAGACAAGACAAGACAAGACAAGACAAGACAAGACAAGACAACTTGTCAAGACAAGACAAGACAAGACAAGACAAGACAAGACAAGACAAGACAACAAGACAAGACAACTTGTCAAGACAAGACAAGACAAGACAAGACAAGACAAGACAAGACAAGACAAGACAAGACAAGACAAGACAAGACAAGACAACTTGTCAAGACAAGACAAGACAAGACAACTTGTCAAGACAAGACAAGACAAGACAAGACAAGACAAGACAAGACAACTTGTCAAGACAAGACAAGACAAGACAAGACACAAGACAAGACAAGACAAGACAAGACAAGACAAGAAAGACAACTTGTCAAGACAAGACAAGACAAGACAAGACAACTTGTCAAGACAAGACAAGACTTGTCAAGACAAGACAAGACAAGACAAGACAACTTGTCAAGACAAGACAAGACAAGACAAGACAAGACAAGACAAGACAAGACAAGACAAGACAAGACAAGACAAGACAAGACAAGACAAGACAAGACAAGACAAGACAAGACAAGACTTGTCAAGACAAGACAAGACAAGACAAGACAAGACAACTTGTCAAGACAAGACAAGACAAGACAAGACAAGACAAGACAAGACAAGACAAGACAAGACAAGACAAGACAAGACAAGACAAGACAAGACAAGACAAGACAAGACAAGACAAGACAAGACAAGACAAGACAACTTGTCAAGACAAGACAAGACAAGACAAGACAACTTGTCAAGACAAGACAAGACAAGACAACAAGACAAGACAAGACAAGACAAGACAAGACAAGACAAGACAAGACAAGACAAGACAAGACAAGACAAGACAACTTGTCAAGACAAGACAAG
Organism: Chrysogorgia sp. JL179-B06; assembly: GCA_035772405.1. Taxonomy (NCBI): domain Eukaryota; kingdom Metazoa; phylum Cnidaria; class Anthozoa; order Scleralcyonacea; family Chrysogorgiidae; genus Chrysogorgia; species Chrysogorgia sp. JL179-B06. The sequence continues at coordinate 12,507 of JAYKKM010000129.1, read as the reverse complement.
ACAAGACAACTTGTCAAGACAAGACAAGACAAGACAAGACAAGACAAGACAAGACAACTTGTCAAGACAAGACCAAGACAAGACAAGACAAGACAAGACAACTTGTCAAGACAAGACAAGACAAGACAAGACAAGACAAGACAAGACAAGACAAGACAAGACAACTTGTCAAGACAAGACAAGACAAGACAAGACAAGACAAGACAAGACAAGACAAGACAACTTGTCAAGACAAGACAAGACAAGACAAGACAAGACAAGACAAGACAAGACAAGACAAGACAAGACAAGACAAGACAAGACAAGACAAGACAAGACAAGACAAGACAAGACAAGACAAGACAAGACAAGACTTGTCAAGACAATACAAGACAAGACAAGACAACTTGTCAAGACAAGACAAGACAAGACAAGACAAGACAAGAAAACTTGTCAAGACAAGACAAGACAAGACAAGACAACTTGTCAAGACAAGACAATTTATCAAGACAAGACAACTTGTCAAGACAAGACAAGACAAGACAAGACAAGACAGACAAGACAAGACAAGACAAGACAAGACAAGACAACTTGTCAAGACAAGACAAGACAAGACAAGACAAGACAAGACAAGACAAGACAACTTGTCAAGACAAGACAAGACAAGACAAGACAAGACAAGACAAGACAAGACAAGACAAGACAAGACAAGACAAGACAAGACAAGACAAGACAAGACAAGACAAGACAAGACAAGACAAGACAAGACAAGACAACTTGTCAAGACAATACAAGACAAGACAAGACAACTTGTCAAGACAAGACAAGACAAGACAAGACAAGAAAACTTGTCAAGACAAGACAAGACAAGACAAGACAACTTGTCAAGACAAGACAAGACAAGACAAGACAACTTGTCAAGACAAGACAACTTGTCAAGACAAGACAAGACAAGACAAGACAAGACAAGACAACTTGTCAAGACAAGACAAGACAAGACAAGACAAGACAAGACAAGACAACTTGTCAAGACAAGACAAGACAAGACAAGACAAGACAAGACAAGACAAGACAAGACAAGACAAGACAAGACAAGACAAGACAAGACAAGACAAGACAAGACAAGACAAGACAAGACAAGACAAGACAAGACAAGACAACTTGTCAAGACAAGACAAGACAAGACAAGACAAGACAAGACAAGACAAGACAAGACAAGACAAGACAACTTGTCAAGACAAGACAAGACAAGACAAGACAAGACAAGACAAGACAAGACAAGACAAGACAAGACAAGACAAGACAACTTGTCAAGACAAGACAAGACAAGACAAGAAAACTTGTCAAGACAAGACAAGACAAGACAAGACAACTTGTCAAGACAAGACAAGACAAGACAAGACAAGACAAGACAAGACAAGACAAGACAAGACAAGACAAGACAAGACAAGACAAGACAAGACAACTTGTCAAGACAAGACAAGACAAGACAAGACAAGACAAGACAAGACAACTTGTCAAGACAAGACAAGACAAGACAAGACAACTTGTCAAGACAAGACAAGACAAGACAAGACAAGACAAGACAACTTGTCAAGACAAGACAAGACAAGACAAGACAAGACAACTTGTCAAGACAAGACAAGACAAGACAACTTGTCAAGACAAGACAAGACAAGACAAGACAAGACAAGACAAGACAAGACAAGACAAGACAAGACAAGACAAGACAAGACAAGACAAGACAAGACAAGACAAGACAACTTGTCAAGACAAGACAAGACAAGACAAGACAAGACAAGTCAAGACAAGACAAGACAAGACAACTTGTCAAGACAAGACAAGACAAGACAAGACAAGACAAGACAAGACAAGACAAGACAAGACAACTTGTCAAGACAAGACAAGACAAGACAAGACAAGACAAGACAAGACAAGACAAGACAAGACAAGACAAGACAAGACAAGACAAGACAAGACAAGACAAGACAAGACAAGACAACTTGTCAAGACAAGACAAGACAAGACAACTTGTCAAGACAAGACAAGACAAGACAAGACAAGACAAGACAACTTGTCAAGACAAGACAAGACAAGACAAGACAACTTGTCAAGACAAGACAAGACAAGACAAGACAACTTGTCAAGACAAGACAAGACAAGACAAGACAAGACAAGAAGACAAGACAAGACAAGACAAGACAAGACAAGACAAGACAAGACAAGACAAGACAAGACAAGACAAGACAAGACAACAAGACAAGACAAGACAAGACAAGACAAGACAAGACAAGACAAGACAAGACAAGACAAGACAAGACAAGACAAGACAAGACAAGACAAGACAAGACAAGACAAGACAAGACAAGACAACTTGTCAAGACAAGACAAGACAAGACAAGACAAGACAACTTGTCAAGACAAGACAAGACAAGACAAGACAACTTGTCAAGACAAGACAAGACAAGACAAGACAAGACAAGACAAGACAACTTGTCAAGACAAGACAAGACAAGACAAGACAACTTGTCAAGACAAGACAAGACAAGACAAGACAACTTGTCAAGACAAGACAAGACAAGACAAGACAAGACAACTTGTCAAGACAAGATAAGACAAGACAAGACAACTTTTCAAGACAAGGCAAGACAAAACAACTTTTCAAGACAAGACAAGACAAGACAAGACAAGACAAGACAAGACAAGACAAGACAAGACAAGACAAGACAAGACAAGACAAGACAAGACAAGACAAGACAAGACAAGACAAGACAAGACAAGACAACTTGTCAAGACAAGACAAGACAAGACAAGACAACTTGTCAAGACAAGACAAGACAAGACAAGACAACTTGTCAAGACAAGACAAGACAAGACAAGACAAGACAAGACAAGACAACTTGTCAAGACAATACAAGACAAGACAAGACAACTTGTCAAGACAAGACAAGACAAGACAAGAAAACTTGTCAAGACAAGATAAGACAAGACAAGACAACTTGTCAAGACAAGACAATTTATCAAGACAAGACAACTTGTCAAGACAAGACAACTTTTCAAGACAAGACAAGACAAGACAAGACAAGACAAGACAAGACAAGACAAGACAAGACAAGACAAGACAAGACAAGACAAGACAAGACAAGACAAGACAAGACAAGACAAGACAAGACAAGACAACTTGTCAAGACAAGACAAGACAAGACAAGACAAGACAAGACAAGACAAGACAAGACAACTTGTCAAGACAAGACAAGACAAGACAAGACAAGACAAGACAAGACAACTTGTCAAGACAAGACAAGACAAGACAAGACAACTTGTCAAGACAAGACAAGACAAGACAAGAAAACTTGTCAAGACAAGACAAGACAAGACAAGACAACTTGTCAAGACAAGACAATTTATCAAGACAAGACAAGACAAGACAAGACAAGACAAGACAAGACAAGACAAGACAATACAAGACAAGACAAGACAAGACAAGACAAGACAAGACAAGACAAGACAAGACAAGACAAGACAAGACAAGACAAGACAAGACAAGACAAGACAAGACAAGACAAAACTTGTCAAGACAAGACAAGACAAGACAACTTGTCAAGACAAGACAAGACAAGACAAGACAAGACAAGACAAGACAAAAGACAAGACAAGACAAGACAAGACAAGACAAGACAAGACAAGACAACTTGTCAAGACAAGACAAGACAAGACAAGACAAGACAAGACAAGACAAGACAAGACAAGACAAGACAAGACAAGACAAGACAAGACAAGACAAGACAAGACAAGACAAGACAAGACAAGACAAGACAAGACAAGACAAGACAAGACAAGACAAGACAAGACAAGACAAGACAACTTGTCAAGACAAGACAAGACAAGACAAGACAAGAAAACTTGTCAAGACAAGACAAGACAAGACAAGACAACTTGTCAAGACAAGACAACTTGTCAAGACAAGACAACTTGTCAAGACAAGACAACTTGTCAAGACAAGACAAGACAAGACAAGACAAGACAAGACAAGACAACTTGTCAAGACAAGACAAGACAAGACAAGACAAGACAAGACAAGACAAGACAAGACAAGACAAGACAAGACAAGACAAGACAAGACAAGACAAGACAAAAGACAAGACAAGACAAGACAAGACAAGACAAGACAAGACAAGACAAGACAAGACAAGACAAGACAACTTGTCAAGACAAGACAAGACAAGACAAGACAAGACAACTTGTCAAGACAAGACAAGACAAGACAAGACAACTTGTCAAGACAAGACAAGACAAGACAAGACAAGACAAGACAAGACAAGACAAGACAAGACAAGACAAGACAACTTGTCAAGACAAGACAAGACAAGACAAGACAACTTGTCAAGACAAGACAAGACAAGACAAGACAAGACAAGACAAGACAAGACAAGACAACTTGTCAAGACAAGACAACTTTTCAAGACAAGACAAGACAAGACAAGACAAGACAAGACAAGACAAGACAAGACAAGACAAGACAAGACAACTTGTCAAGACAAGACAAGACAAGACAAGACAAGACAAGACAAGACAAGACAAGACAAGACAACTTGTCAAGACAAGACAAGACAAGACAAGACAAGACAAGACAAGACAAGACAAGACAACTTGTCAAGACAAGACAAGACAAGACAAGACAAGACAAGACAAGACAAGACAAGACAAGACAAGACAAGACAAGACAAGACAAGACATTGTCAAGACAAGACAAGACAAGACAAGACAACTTGTCAAGACAAGACAAGACAAGACAAGACAACTTGTCAAGACAAGACTCAAGACAAGACAACTTGTCAAGACAAGACAACTTGTCAAGACAAGACAAGACAAGACAAGACAAGACAAGACAAGACAACTTTTCAAGACAAGACAAGACAAGACAAGACAAGACAAGACAAGACAACTTGTCAAGACAATACAAGACAAGACAAGACAAGACAAGACAAGACAAGACAAGACAAGACAAGACAAGACAAGACAAGACAAGACAAGACAAGACAAGACAAGACAACTTGTCAAGACAAGACAAGACAAGACAAGACAAGAAAACTTGTCAAGACAAGACAAGACAAGACAAGACAACTTGTCAAGACAAGACAAGACAAGACAAGACAAGACAAGACAAGACAAGACAAGACAAGACAAGACAAGACAAGACAAGACAACTTGTCAAGACAAGACAAGACAAGACAAGAAAACTTGTCAAGACAAGACAAGACAAGACAAGACAACTTGTCAAGACAAGACAATTTATCAAGACAAGACAACTTGTCAAGACAAGACAACTTGTCAAGACAAGACAAGACAAGACAAGACAAGACAAGACAAGACAAGACAAGACAAGACAAGACAAGACAAGACAAGACAAGACAAGACAAGACAAGACAACTTTTCAAGACAAGACAAGACAAGACAACTTGTCAAGACAAGACAAGACAAGACAAGACAAGACAACTTGTCAAGACAAGACAAGACAAGACAAGACAAGACAAGACAACTTGTCAAGACAAGACAAGACAAGACAAGACAACTTGTCAAGACAAGACAAGACAACTTGTCAAGACAAGACAAGACAAGACAACTTGTCAAGACAAGACAAGACAAGACAAGACAAGACAAGACAAGACAAGACAAGACAAGACAAGACAAGACAAGACAACTTGTCAAGACAAGACAACTTGTCAAGACAAGACAAGACAAGACAAGACAACTTGTCAAGACAATACAAGACAAGACAAGACAAGACAACTTGTCAAGACAAGACAACTTGTCAAGACAAGACAACTTGTCAAGACAAGACAACTTGTCAAGACAAGACAACTTGTCAAGACAAGACAAGACAAGACAAGACAACTTGTCAAGACAAGACAAGACAACTTGTCAAGACAAGACAAGACAAGACAAGACAAGACAAGACAAGACAAGACAAGACAAGACAAGACAAGACAAGACAAGACAAGACAAGACAAGACAAGACAAGACAAGACAAGACAAGACAACTTGTCAAGACAAGACAAGACAAGACAAGACAAGACAAGACAAGACAAGACAACTTGTCAAGACAAGACAAGACAAGACAAGACAAGACAAGACAAGACAAGACAAGACAAGACAAGACAAGACAAGACAACTTGTCAAGACAAGACAATTTATCAAGACAAGACAACTTGTCAAGACAAGACAACTTGTCACGACAAGACAATTTATCAAGACGAGACTAGACAAGACAAGACAAGACAACTTTTCAAGACAAGACCAGACAAGACGAGACTAGACAAGACAAGACAAGACAAGACAAGTGAAGACGACTTTTCAAGAAAAGGCAAGACAAGACAAGACAAGACAAGACAACTTGTCAAGACAAGACAAGACAAGACAAGACAAGACAAGACAAGACAAGACAACTTGTCAAGACAAGACAAGACAACTTGTCAATACAAGACAAGACAAGACAAGACAAGACAAGACAAGACAAGACAAGACAAGACAAGACAAGACAAGACAAGACAAGACAAGACAAGACAAGACAACTTGTCAAGACAAGACAAGACAAGACAAGACAAGACAAGACAAGACAAGACAAGACAAGACAACTTGTCAAGACAAGACAAGTCAAGACAAGACAAGACAACTTGTCAAGACAAGACAAGACAAGACAAGACAAGACAAGACAAGACAACTTGTCAAGACAAGACAAGACAAGACAAGACAAGACAAGACAAGACAAGACAAGACAAGACAAGACAAGACAAGACAAGACAAGACAAGACAAGACCACTTGTCAAGACAATACAAGTCAAGACAAGACAAGACAACTTGTCAAGACAATACAAGACAAGATAAGATAAGGAAACTTGTCAAGACAAGATAAGACAAGACAAGACAACTTGTCAAGACAAGACAACTTTTCAAGACAAGACAAGACAAGACAAGACAAGACAAGACAACTTGTCAAGACAAGACAAGACAAGACAAGACAAGACAAGACAAGACAAGACAAGACAAGACAAGACAAGACAAGACAAGACAAGACAAGACAAGACAAGACAAGACAAGACAAGACAAGACAAGACAAGACAAGACAAGACAAGACAAGACAACTTGTCAAGACAAGACAAGACAAGACAAGACAACTTGTCAAGACAAGACAAGACAAGACAAGACAACTTGTCAAGACAAGACAAGACAAGACAACTTGTCAAGACAAGACAAGACAAGACAAGACAAGACAACTTGTCAAGACAAGACAACTTATCAAGACAAGACAACTTGTCAAGACAAGACAACTTGTCAAGACAAGACAACTTGTCAAGACAAGACAAGACAAGACAACTTGTCAAGACAAGACAAGACAAGACAAGACAAGACAAGACAAGACAAGACAAGACAAGACAAGACAAGACAAGACAAGACAAGACAACTTGTCAAGACAAGACAAGACAAGACAAGACAAGACAAGACAAGACAAGACAACTTGTCAAGACAAGACAAGACAAGACAAGACAAGACAAGACAAGACAAGACAAGACAAGACAAGACAACTTGTCAAGACAAGACAACTTATCAAGACAAGACAACTTGTCAAGACAAGACAACTTGTCAAGACAAGACAACTTGTCAAGACAAGACAAGACAAGACAAGACAAGACAACTTGTCAAGACAAGACAAGACAAGACAAGACAAGACAAGACAAGACAAGACAAGACAACTTGTCAAGACAAGACAAGACAAGACAAGACAAGACAAGACAACTTGTCAAGACAAGACAAGACAAGACAAGACAAGACAAGACAAGACAAGACAAGACAAGACAACTTGTCAAGACAAGACAAGACAACTTGTCAAGACAAGACAAGACAAGACAAGACAAGACAAGACAAGACAAGACAAGACAAGACAAGACAAGACAAGACAAGACAAGACAAGACAAGACAAGACAACTTGTCAAGACAAGACAAGACAAGACAAGACAAGACAAGACAAGACAAGACAAGACAAGACAACTTGTCAAGACAAGACAAGACAAGACAAGACAAGACAACTTGTCAAGACAAGACAAGACAAGACAAGACAAGACAACTTGTCAAGACAAGACAAGACAAGACAAGACAAGACAAGACAACTTGTCAAGACAAGACAAGACAAGACAAGACAAGACAAGACAAGACAAGACAAGACCACTTGTCAAGACAAGACAAGACAAGACAAGACAAGACAACTTGTCAAGACAAGACAAGACAAGACAAGACAAGAAAACTTGTCAAGACAAGACAAGACAAGACAACTTGTCAAGACAAGACAACTTGTCAAGACAAGACAAGACAAGACAAGACAAGACAAGACAAGACAAGACAAGACAAGACAAGACAAGACAAGACAAGACAAGACAAGACAACTTGTCAAGACAAGACAAGACAAGACAAGACAAGACAAGACAAGACAAGACAAGACAAGACAAGACAAGACAAGACAAGACAAGACAAGACAAGACAAGACAAGACAAGACAAGACAACTTGTCAAGACAAGACAAGACAAGACAAGACAACTTGTCAAGACAAGACAAGACAAGACAAGACAACTTGTCAAGACAAGACAAGACAAGACAACTTGTCAAGACAAGACAAGACAAGACAAGACAAGACAACTTGTCAAGACAAGACAACTTATCAAGACAAGACAACTTGTCAAGACAAGACAACTTGTCAAGACAAGACAACTTGTCAAGACAAGACAAGACAAGACAACTTGTCAAGACAAGACAAGACAAGACAAGACAAGACAAGACAACTTATCAAGACAAGACAAGACAAGACAAGACAAGACAAGACAAGACAAGACAAGACAACTTGTCAAGACAAGACAAGACAAGACAAGACAAGACAAGACAAGACAACTTGTCAAGACAAGACAAGACAAGACAAGACAAGACAAGACAAGACAAGACAACTTGTCAAGACAAGACAAGACAAGACAAGACAAGACAAGACAAGACAAGACAACTTGTCAAGACAATACAAGACAAGACAAGACAACTTGTCAAGACAATACAAGACAAGACAAGACAAGAAAACTTGTCAAGACAAGACAAGACAAGACAACTTGTCAAGACAAGACAAGGCAAGACAAGGGAAGACAAGACAAGACAAGACAAGACCGCTTGTCAAGATAAGACAAGACAAGACAAAACAACTTCTAAAGACAAGATAAGACAAGACAAGACAACTTGTCAAGACAAGACAATTTATCAAGACAAGACAACTTGTCAAGACAAGACAACTTTTCAAGACAAGACAAGACAAGACAAGACAAGACAAGACAAGACAAGACAAGACAAGACAAGACAAGACAAGACAACTTTTCAAGACAAGACAAGACAAGACAACTTGTCAAGACAAGACAAGACAAGACAAGACAAGACAACTTGTCAAGACAAGACAAGACAAGACAAGACAAGACAAGACAAGACAACTTGTCAAGACAAGACAAGACAAGACAAGACAACTTGTCAAGACAAGACAAGACAAGACAACTTGTCAAGACAAGACAACTTGTCAAGACAAGACAAGACAAGACAAGACAACTTGTCAAGACAAGACAAGACAACTTGTCAAGACAAGACAAGACAAGACAAGACAAGACAAGACAAGACAAGACAAGACAAGACAAGACAACTTGTCAAGACAAGACAAGACAAGACAAGACAACTTGTCAAGACAAGACAAGACAAGACAAGACAAGACAAGACAACTTGTCAAGACAAGACAAGATCAAGACAAGACAACTTGTCAAGACAAGACAACTTGTCAAGACAAGACAAGACAAGACAAGACAAGACAAGACAAGACAAGACAAGACAACTTGTCAAGACAAGACAAGACAAGACAAGACAAGACAAGACAACTTGTCAAGACAAGACAAGACAAGACAAGACAAGACAAGACAAGACAAGACAAGACAAGACAAGACAAGACAAGACAAGACAAGACAAGACAAGACAAGACAAGACAACTTGTCAAGACAAGACAAGACAAGACAACTTGTCAAGACAAGACAAGACAAGACAAGACAAGACAAGACAAGACAACTTGTCAAGACAAGACAAGACAAGACAAGACAACTTGTCAAGACAAGACAAGACAAGACAACTTGTCAAGACAAGACAACTTGTCAAGACAAGACAAGACAAGACAACTTATCAAGACAAGACAAGACAACTTGTCAAGACAAGACAAGACAAGACAAGACAAGACAAGACAAGACAAGACAAGACAAGACAAGACAACTTGTCAAGACAAGACAAGACAAGACAAGACAACTTGTCAAGACAAGACAAGACAAGACAAGACAAGACAAGACAACTTGTCAAGACAAGACAACTTGTCAAGACAAGACAACTTGTCAAGACAAGACAACTTGTCAAGACAAGACAAGACAAGACAAGACAAGACAAGACAAGACAAGAAGACAAGACAAGACAAGACAAGACAAGACAAGACAAGACAAGACAAGACAAGACAAGACAAGACATGTCAAGACAAGACAAGACAAGACAAGACAAGACAAGACAAGACAAGACAAGACAACTTGTCAAGACAAGACAAGACAAGACAAGACAAGACAAGACAAGACAAGACAAGACAAGACAACTTGTCAAGACAAGACAAGACAAGACAAGACAAGACAAGACAACTTGTCAAGACAAGACAAGACAAGACAAGACAAGACAAGACAAGACAAGACAAGACAAGACAACTTGTCAAGACAAGACAAGACAAGACAAGACAAGACAAGACAAGACAAGACAAGACAAGACAAGACAAGACAAGACAAGACCACTTGTCAAGACAAGACAAGACAAGACAAGACAACTTGTCAAGACAATACAAGACAAGACAAGACAAGAAAACTTGTCAAGACAAGACAAGACAAGACAAGACAACTTGTCAAGACAAGACAATTTATCAAGACAAGACAACTTGTCAAGACAAGACAACTTGTCAAGACAAGACAAGACAAGACAAGACAAGACAAGACAAGACAACTTGTCAAGACAAGACAAGACAAGACAAGACAAGACAAGACAAGACAACTTGTCAAGACAAGACAAGACAAGACAAGACAAGACAAGACAAGCAAGACAAGACAAGACAAGACAAGACAAGACAAGACAAGACAAGACAAGACAAGACAAGACAAGACAAGACAAGACAAGACAACTTGTCAAGACAAGACAAGACAAGACAAGACAACTTGTCAAGACAAGACAAGACAAGACAAGACAAGACAAGACAAGACAACTTGTCAAGACAAGACAAGACAAGACAAGACAACTTGTCAAGACAATACAAGACAAGACAAGACAACTTGTCAAGACAAGATAAGACAAGACAAGACAACTTGTCAAGACAAGACAATTTATCAAGACAAGACAACTTGTCAAGACAAGACAACTTGTCAAGACAAGACAAGACAAGACAAGAACAAGACAAGACAAGACAAGACAAGACAAGACAAGACAAGACAAGACAAGACAAGACAAGACAAGACAAGACAAGACAAGACAAGACAACTTGTCAAGACAAGACAAGACAAGACAAGACAAGACAAGACAAGACAAGACAAGACAACTTGTCAAGACAAGACAAGACAAGACAAGACAAGACAAGACAAGACAAGACAAGACAAGACAAGACAAGACAAGACAAGACAAGACAAGACAACTTGTCAAGACAAGACAAGACAAGACAAGACAAGACAAGACAAGACAAGACAAGACAAGACAAGACAAGACAAGACAAGACAAGACAAGACAAGACAAGACAAGACAAGACAAGACAAGACAAGACAAGACAACTTGTCAAGACAAGACAAGACAAGACAAGACAACTTGTCAAGACAATACAAGACAAGACAAGACAAGAAAACTTGTCAAGACAAGACAAGACAAGACAAGACAACTTGTCAAGACAAGACAATTTATCAAGACAAGACAACTTGTCAAGACAAGACAACTTGTCAAGACAAGACAAGACAAGACAAGACAAGACAAGACAAGACAACTTGTCAAGACAAGACAAGACAAGACAAGACAAGACAAGACAAGACAACTTGTCAAGACAATACAAGACAAGACAAGACAAGACAAGACAAGACAAGACAAGACAAGACAAGACAAGACAAGACAAGACAAGACAAGACAAGACAAGACAAGACAAGACAAGACAACTTGTCAAGACAAGACAAGACAAGACAAGACAAGACAACTTGTCAAGACAAGACAAGACAAGACAAGACAACTTGTCAAGACAAGACAAGACAAGACAAGACAAGACAAGACAAGACAAGACAAGACAAGACAAGACAAGACAAGACAACTTGTCAAGACAATACAAGACAAGACAAGAAAACTTGTCAAGACAAGATAAGACAAGACAAGACAACTTGTCAAGACAAGACAATTTATCAAGACAAGACAACTTGCCAA